>VYZQ01038940.1:0-13382 GCA_013400655.1 Mystacornis crossleyi
AACTTCCCCACCACTCTTTGCAACCTCCTGTTCCCCCGTCACATGCTAGCACTGTAATTGTCACTGTCTGCTATGGAAAAAAAAATACATTTGTCTATGGCTAAGGCCATATAAGAAGCGTTAAAAGAATAAGAAGGGAAAATGAGGATGGTCAAAACATGAAACTACAGATTTGCTTTCAGGAGCTGCCTTTCCGAGGGCACTCACCGTGTTTTGTATGCATCATGCAGCAATGTATACACAGAAGGAAAAGTATATGTGTTGAGTTACATGCTATCACACACCAGACTGAAATAATTTCCCCCTGGAGTGAAGGCTAAGCTCAGGAGTCAGTGGAAAATATGTTTCTGCTACAAAACTGCCAAGGTCTCTATCTCAGTTCATTCAAAGCTAACATGCACTGAATTTTTACAGGTGCATTCTCCAGCCATGCCAGTCTAGAAGCAAAACCACAATGAACTCTACTAGGCAGAATTTGGCCCCGTTTGGTGTTTTCATTCTGAACTGCAGCAAAGGCAAGCACTGATTTCATCAGCTTGTTCCGACAGTTATTTCACTTACTGTGCAAGATGCAGCCTGTGAATGGTACATAGCAGTTACACTTCACAAAACAATCAATCTTCTCCCTGTAATTTATGTGTAGGAGGAGACTTGCATCTTTCTTAGGTAAAGGTTCAGCGGGACCTATCTGAGCCAGCTCTACTGAGAAAAATCAAAGCTAACAGAGATGGTGCTGTTCCTAATTCATTATAAGTAGGGGGAAATCAGCAAAATCCCCAGGATGGCAGTGGGAGCTGCAGGGACAGCTGTATGCTATGCCAGATACACATTTTGCTGCATGCCAAGTTACGCTGCTTTTTTCTTCTTGTGCAGCTAATGCTCTTTGCATTCCTATTTATAGTTCCCATCTTTCGGTCAGTTGTCACAGTTCCAAAATAAATAATGGCAAGCAAGAACGTTCCATACTGAGTGACACCAGACACCCTTTTTACCTTCTCAGCATCTCTGCTCTCGCAAAGCTCATCACAGGTACCTGCTTGTCTTTCTCAGAGAAGGTGCGAGATGGTAATTACAGTGCTATAGTTAGAAAAAAGAAAGTATTTACAGTTAATCTTTCTTCCACTTTGCAAAGCATCTGTGCACAAGGGATTGCATCAATCATTAAAAAACGTGGAGATATATTTAAATTTCTTTGCCTCCTTTATTAGAGGGTAAGATGAAACCAACATAGTTGACTTCCAATGGTTGGTGTAATGTCACTCAGATTTCAGGTGAGATGCTCATACACTACCATTGCATTTATTTCACACGTCTTGGGCATAAAGCTACATCTGTCCTCTTTGCACATACTAGCGTATGCCAAAGTACAGGCAGATCCAGAACTGGAAAGGAATTGCTACAAGAAGGTGAAATAAAATTGAAGGAATTTTAGCCTTCTTTTTTGGTTAGAATTTTTTTAACAGAAGTAAATAGCACTGCTTCCCAAATTTACACAGCGTAGTGTTTTCATCATACAGGATTCTTATTATGTCCTTTGAGAAGTACTCTTCCCTCCCTCCTTCTTGCTTGTTTACAGATAGTTTTTGGTTCTAAATTAGAGGAAGGGTGGAGCTGTGGAGGGTCTAGTGCTCCTGTCCTGCAACACTCATGTTGAATTTGGCTGAAATTTGACATTTAAAAAAAAAAGTAAATTCCCTTGTCACACATGTTCTTCAGAAAAATATTGGCCTGCTTGTCAGAAGTTAATAAATTACACAATCCCAAATAGTCTGCTGCTGAGCTCATAGCATTTGTAAAGCATTAACGCAGTCACCACAGCAGAAACACCAGCAACCTGATGGAGTAACAGTCAAAGAAAGCAGCAGCCAGGGTTACTCCTCCTTTACCCTCTGGGGCCCAGCAATCCAGCCCCACTTTGGATAAAGGGCCTTTCTTCTACCGTCTGTCGATGTTAGTCACACAGTTCAAATAAATAAACATTTGCATCCCAGTCCTGTAGAATCCAAATTTAAAGGTGGATGATTTAAGAGTAGTTTGTTACAGCTGGACATTATATGTGGGGGGTTTTTTCTTCTAGGACAAAACCACTGACAAAGCAGCACTGAAAGCAAAAACATGAGGATGAAGGGAAGAAGCAGAACAGAGGATGGTGAGATAACAGAATTCCCAGCCCACAAAGCTTAAGGCACATCTGTAACTGTAATAAAACCCAGAGCTTTCAGTTTAGTTCTCGAAATCCCTGCCCTCTCAGATTATTTGTGCAGAACAGAGTCCTTGCTACAGAGGTTGCAAGTCTAATAGTGTATAATTTGTCATACATAATTTGTGTACAATGAAATATTATTCAAAGAATAAAGCATTGATAGAAAAGGACACACGCCAAACTTGCTTGTAAACAAGTATTACATTGTGCATGTGTGTGTATGGAAAAGAGCATGTAGTTAGAAAGAATATCGAGTAAACTTCATGATACTTAATATTTAGAGGATATGGAAAATTTAGAGGTCAGAGCTGTTATTCTCTGGGTCTAAATTTTTATGTGCCTGTATGCTAATGATTCTTTATGGACTCTCAGAGCTGCACAGGCAAAAGGCAACCACAACTTCAAGGGCCTGGACTGTGTTCAGGCCACCTGAATGTGACTCTGCACGTCCAATAAAAGTAGGAAAAAGGAGCAGGTGGCGACAGAGAAGGTGCAGTTCAGCTGAGGTCATTGTGGCTTATGCAGCCTCAAAGCCTGATGATCCCAGGAGTGAATCCGAGAGGATGAGATCACACTCAGTGAGGGAAAAATGCTGCCATCTGGTGCCTCTGGAGAAAAAAAAAAAAAAAAAAAAAGGGATTATTTTGATGGTGTGCTTCAGCTGCAGTGGTGTCAGTGCTGCTGGTTCAGTCCTGCAGACCTCCGGTTGTATTTTTGTTGTTAGGAGGTGTTACCGTTCTGCAAATCTTACTTTAAACTAACAGGCTAAAGAAGTGCATTTTACAGTGGTTTGCGCAGAAGAGGAATATCTTTGAGTATTAATGTAATGTTTAATGCAATTTTAGGGAAGGTGGTTTCAAAAAAATTAACTTATGTCTGAGAATAAAATAGACCTTATTTATTTTGATGAAGTTATGCATATTCACACCAAGAGATTGCAAACTGCTCTCCTATAAGCAAAATGAATTCAATATGTATGTGTTTTACTACTGTGTAGCAGAAGAAACTTGACCTCTGTAGAGTACATCTGAAAAAGAATGAAGAAGCTTCTCTTTGGCATCAGGTTGAGTGAAAAAGTTTAACAGAAAGGGAATTCAATGTATTTCATTTGCAGAACTGACTTTGACCTTGCCCATCACTGCCCAACCTCTAATGCCCACTATTTTATCCTATGAGCACTTGTAGATTATACAGAGTGCATGTCAGAAGCCTCAGAGGAGACAGGACCAGACACTAAACACCACTTACTTTTATAATTTGCCTTTTACATCAGCCTATTTAGGATTGTTGTTGGTAGAGCCTCAGAGGATGTGCCAAATATATACTGAGACACTCCACAGTGTTAGAAGGAGGGAGTGTTATTTTTGTCTAAGATATTTTTACTTTTACAAGCCTTCACAGAAAGCCATAATGGTAGCTTGGAAAGACTGAAATTACTGATTAAATTAAAACCCATACATTGCTCTATTTTAGATGTAATAAAGATAGCTCTTTATGGGAACTTCAATTTGTTTATCCCTTGACTAAGGGAAAATCTGAGGGCCACAGGTCAGCTTCCACTGCAAGTAAACTGAGTAAAGTGGTTCATATACCTTGTTTATTTTTAGACACAGCATTTTTGTAACAAAGTGGTCACAAAACCTCAGGAATTAAATTCACTCTTGCAGATAAACTAACTCCCACAACACCATCGATTTCCTAGGAAGATACTCTAACCCAGGAACAGCTTCAAACTCACAGAGTAACCCAAGGACCAGAGAGTCTTCCAAAGGATTTATTGTACAACTCTGCTGAGCAAAGAGAAGGAACATTTAGTTTCTTGCCTTAATGTATCTGCAGCCATTTTATATATGTTTTTCTAAATAATCCCTACATTTTCATTCAAAATAGGGCTAGATCCTTATATCACTAATGTTGCATTGGAAGAACTTGGAGTTCTTCCTCTCCAGCACTGGAATTGCTTATAGGTACATGGAGGGAGTCTGGATTTTTTTGATGTGTACGTGGCTTACGGTAGAGGAGTAATTTCTTTGGCAGTCCCTTGCCCATGAACAAATCAGGCAACTTGAAGCCCTTCTAATATTATTAGCCATGTCATATAAAACTAGGTTTAAGAAACAACAGAAAAGTTTTGCCAGTGCCTGTGGCAGCCTTGTTAACAGCAACTTTGATCGTCAGTCTCCCTTCAAGTTACAGTCTGAGAAGGGCATTTCATTTCACACATAAAAGTGGTTTTGCGCAGCTTCCATCTCCAAGCAGAGTAACTAAATCACACCAGCAAGGTGATCCAAAGATGTTCCTTAATAGCCCAACTTTTGGCTATTCCCAAAGGAGATGATGAGGGTTTTCTGTAGTAGATTTATAGGTGGCTAAGGGCAACTTCTAAGCAAGCCATGGAAAACATGGCTGGAAAGAGCCAATGCCTTGTCAGTGGGCTTATATTTACACGGTATCCAGGATCCACATCTCCATTGGATCATTCTTTAGGTGCCTGCCTTTTAAGAAGAGTGGGAAAACACCAGGTTAAAATAAGCAGGTGTCCAGATATCCATGGTCCTGAGAAGTGGAATTGTAGTAGAGATAAGCTACAGCCCTGGGGTATATTTGGGGTCTTGAGGATAACAAAACACAGCTCACGCTCTCTAAAATGACTTGCCCAACGCTTTCCAAGTGACTAGACGTGTTAACCTCTGGGACCAGGTTGCCACGATACCATGACAATTCCTTATAAACCCAATTAGTTTCTCCAAATAGTTTAGCCATCGGCCTACAGTCATTGCTCAGTGCACTCATGCATTTCGAAACCTCCATTGCAGGGCTAAGAGAAAGATGTAACATGTCTTAGCTTTTCCTTGATTTATGCAGACGGGTGCAGATAATTATCTGTCAGCACCATTGTCCATCTGTGCAGTAACATATGTTCCTTTAAACATGTAAAAATGGCACTTTGCCTTCAGTCACAGGAGGAAAGCAGTGACTCCTGGCTTTTTTATGTCAACACTTTAGCCAACCAGCTTTTGCAAAGAAGTGTTTTTGATAGGCAAAACGGATGCTTAACCACTTCTGGAAGAAGATACGTCCAAATATCCCATAGCAAAGCTACCACCAGCTCAGTATGCAGGTATCATCATCCTTACTCTTTTTATTTAAATTTGCATACATAAACGCTACCTAAAAGAATGGATTCTTCTCTCAACACCCAATTGCCACTGTCAGATATATAATGTCAGCTTCTGAAAATGAACCAGACCCCCCAGCTACCCCTTGAAGCAGAAGTGGTTGCAGCTTGATGTAATCTGCTATTGAAGTTCAAGTCGGCCACATGGTCGATCACACAGGATGGGGCTTGAACACTGCTTTGCCAAATGCAATATTCATCCCAACAATGTTTGTGGCTAACACATGCATTTATTTTATTGCTGAAGGATAACATGTCTGAAAATAAGGGTTCTGAAAGGCAGCAGTTTCCCTGCATGATTTTAAGCTTGCTTTTTTCTTCCCCATTAAATCAGCTGATCAAAAAGTCCACAAAGTAGCTTGCATATTCATTTTAATCCTCTCATCTATTCTCCTCCATCATGTGATCCTTTCTTCCTCAAAACACCCAACAGCTTTATACATTGTCAGCAGTATGAAACCAAGCGCAGGACCCTCCAGAATTTCATGGGGCTTTGACAGAAGACTGTCCTGAGTGTTATTGCACACTTGCTGGCTCTGCATGAGCCACCCTGCTATCTCAAGACATCCAGTGAAGACCCTCTTCCAAGAGTCACTTCCCATAAACTCTTCCTGAGAGCATTCCTTCATTTGGAGCACAAGTCTTTTCTCTCAACAAATTCGCTCTCTCTCTTTATCATTTCCTCCTGTGCCCTCTGACGAGATAAACTGCAAACCCTGCAACTGGCTTTTATTTCCTCATTCAGGCACTGACCAGAAAGGCACGGGGATATTCTCTTGTCGAGTCATCACCATAAAATGCTGACTGTCACAACTGAGCAAAGAGATGGCAGTTCCTGCAAAATCTGTGTTCTGGGAAGTGGCCAACAGAGCTTGAATAACCTCTCCTAGCTGGTTAGTGGGAGTATCCACTAGTACATCTGAAACATTACATTTTCCAGAAGAGGCTACAGGAAGGAAATCAAGGTAAAGGAGTGATATATACAAGGAAAATAATGAACATCAATTCAATTGCTTCTAATTATTACAGAGATGGACCTGTGCAGAAAACACTTCAGCTGTTCCTTCTCCCTATCACCTAATGAGAAATCATACAAGGAGATTTTTCTCACTCTTTTGAGGGAAAGTCACAAACCACATTTTTAGGAGAAGAGGATTGTCCTTCTTAGCTGCTCTTGCAAAAGCCAAAGAGGTAGAAGGTTATGCTTGCAGAGACACTTGCAGTAATTCCATTCTCTAGCATCTTCAAGAGGTGCCAATCTTTTGGCCACCAAAACCTCAGTTATCCCTCATAAGGACGTCTTTGATCTAGTTTTTTCTATTATTTTTTGACACAATATTGAATTATTACCAAAACTACTCTCCTTTAGTCAGAGATAAAGGCTGCAGGAGAAAAGCTGCTGGCCTTCAACCTCTGCGATATAGACTCACCAGATTCTTCTCATTTCCTCTCACTGGGGAATCTCACCCTCAGATACAGAGTCTTCTCATTCTCCTCAGCTGGGAATCACAGCTGGTTCTCAAGCATACCTATTACAGGTTTGCATATAAAACCCCTATGACGCGGTCTTCAGTCCAGATTCTTCTAGCACAATCACTGAAAGGGAAAAATGAAGCAAATTTAAACAAATACTAGGGCTAAAGTGGAGAACAACATCCTGTGTTCACAGCAGAATTCATGCTAAGAACAGAATTTGTGGTAGACTCGCAGTATTGGATTAATTGAAGGGATTTTAACCTTTATATGCAATCTTAAACAGGAAATATTAATTGGGGGAAAAAAATCAATATAATGTTATGTTACATGATTTGTCTTTTTCTCCATGACTCTCTAAAGACAAGAAAAACCAAAAAACTCAAATTATATTGGCTCATATGACTGACTCCTAATACTCTGAGAATCACATTTCTGTGACAACTTTCCAGAAGTAAAAAAAACTTCCAAATTCAAGGTGAGATTGCTTAGTCATTAGGACTTGGTGGTATAGTTGTACCTGCTGTAGGGGATTGTATTACATGACCTATGATTGCCATTCTATTCCTACTGCTCTGTTGCACAAACTGCCCAGCAGAATTCCTAAAATTGAAAGGTGACTCAATCTCCTTATCCAGAAATAACGTTGATATTTTTTGCATGAGTATAAGCTCTAGCTTGCAGTGTGATGATAAAATCCTTCCTGAGACACCCAGGGAAGATCTCTACCATGTAGGAGTTTCCATCACTGTTCCAAGAGGCTTACTGAGCAATTCACATGCTTCCCACGTACCACATTTCCACCATCTGCAGCTTCCACGTGGTTTCCAGCTGTCCTATTGCCACCAGCAGCCGTTTGTGAAGCAGCCTCCAGAGCAGGGCTTTCTCACCGTTTCCAGGGCAATGCAACATGGCCACACAGTAGCCCCAGCTCACCAAAATACCATCCCCAGCCTACACAGCATCCCAGCACCTTTTCACCACCAGCCAGAAGGCTAAACTCAGGCCAGATTCACCTTGTCTTAATGGCACAAAGTGATTCAGAACAAGAGGGATTGTCCCCAACAGGCTGCAGAGGGGCTTTTTTGGAAGGTGGATTGCAGGGGGTGAGAGCTGCTTGCAAGAGACAAGTGCCAGGAAGGGAACAGAGCTTTTGAGGGATGGGAGCATTTTCTAAGTTGAGGCAAAAAAAAATGGAGATGGCCTGAAGAATATAATTTGTGTGCTTGAGCAGGTCCAACCAGGCTGGCCAGCTTCAGTCGGGAAATGTTGCGTGCTCCTTCCTGATCGTGGAGACAGATCTCAGAGTTGGCTATCCTTGCACAACTGCTTTCATTTCAGGTCATCTCACACAGAAAAACCTTCATCTGCTTCTTCTATAATTCCCTTTCCAAAACACAGAAAAGCCTTCTTTTTTTTTGCTGCTTCCTTTTTTTTTTTTTTTTTTCCCTCAATGAGCTGGTGAGAAGCAGAAGTGGCCAATTCAGAAACGTGGTCTGCCCCAAAATTGCAGGAGACATTTGCATGCTCTTGTGGAAAGGATGTGGCACCTCAGTAGATTACTTGATTTTCAAGTTGTTGCACCTAGACCGAGTTATAAGGTAGAAATTCACTTGGTGTTTTAAATAGCTAGTTCTGGCAAAGTGTCCTCCTTCCCTCAGGTTTGGGGAGTTTGGTCTGTGAATACAGCTAATTTAGGCTTTATACTGCATTCTCTCGACTGTGTGGGTGTTGGATCAGGTGCTCGTGGCTCTGTGGGACCACCAGGTGGGTGCATTCTGCAAGGCCATCCTCAGTGCCAAGGGCTGCAGGCTTGCCTTCAGGGTGGCTGGAACATAAGAATGGCACCCTCAGCACCTAACACCCCAAAAACCCCCATTCTCGAGCTTCTGGCTCTGCTTTGAGGCGTTTTTTTGCAATATCTTGCAGAGGAGATGCCTGGCACAATCTGTGTTTCACAGCGAAGCAGGTGGATCCTGCAGGAGGGCTGGAGGTTGCAGGCAGTGCAAGAGGGGAGGGAATCAGTATCTTCTCTGAAGCTGCAAGTAGCTTCTCCTGGGGGCAGGCACACAAACAAACTTCCTCCTCTCCTCTCTTACTGTACTTGTCAAATCAGACAGTGTTCCAAAAAACGAGTCTGGTTTTGTGGAAGCAAACGCTGTTCTCTAAAGACTTTGGGAGCAGGTAAAGTATCTAGCTTGGTCCTTTTGTCTAAAGGAGAGAGACAAAATATATTCTACCAAAATATATTCTACTACCAAAATATATTCTAATTTTCTAGTCCAGGATAAAAGTTCTGTTTTTCAAAATACTGCATTCAGCTGTCCGTCTCTCAGAATCTATGTGAATGCAGTTGATTTCCAGGTTTCTCCTCAAAAGTCTTGCTGTAGAGATTTCTGCTTTAGGGTTTTGTGTGTGTTTTTAAAATAAAAATAATTAACCCCCCCAAACAAACATTCATCTTTACAGCATACCTAAAAAGGCAAATATAAAATAACCTGTTTACTGTTGGCTAGATGGAGAACAAAGCTGAATGGTGAGATGGTTGATTTATAATGCATTTTCCCAAAGAACAATCACTGAAAGAAGAATGTGAGAACCAGGCTTAAGCAATAGAGAAGTTGCACATCATTTAATAATAACAAAAAAGTTGCTGTATTAATCCTCAATAAAACAATAGTTTGGTCCTTCTCCACTCTAGGAGTACACTAAACTGCAGTCTGAGCAAATGTAATATTATTCACCCAACTGTGTTCTCACTTAGGTCAAGTTTAATTAAGACTTGTCTTAATTCAAACAGTAATATCACATCCCTGATAAAGAGCAAGTTAAACCTCCCCTCACATTGAACACCATCATGTTCCCAAGAGTTTCAGTGTTAGCTCAAGTTAATTATGTTTAAATTATTTCCTTTAGTGAGCCGATGTAAAGATCGTCATCTGACCCCTTAGAACAGGAGCAGCGAATTAAAGCTTTCTGCCACTGCCAGCGAAGGCTGCCTTACCACTGCACCCTCGTGGTGGTTTGCCTGCTGTGAATTTTAACACTGAGGGGTTACATCACGTAAAAATCACTGCTCAGTCACACTGCTTGGCTTCTTACCTCTTAAGATTCTTCCAGGGAGGTTTTCAAAGTTCTCCCCATCCAAATACCTGTCTGGCAATGGCAGGAAGACAAAAATCACTGAGCATAAATGCTCACCTGTGGAAGTTTTCAAGCATGGGGGTGTGTAAATTGGAAGCTGTTTCTGTCTTACAGCACAGCTAGAGACAGATAACTTCCAGGTGAGGCAGTTAAGAAAAAAACAGTGTTTCTTGGGCAGCATTCCTTTATGATTGTTTTTAAATGAGCCCTTAAACAGGAAAGGGGCAGGAATGAAAGAGACTGGACAAAATTGCCTCAATTAAATCTGTTTTACAAGTTTTCAAAGTTTTTAGCCCAGGATGTCCAGATTATCAGACAATTGGGACTTATTTCACATACTGTGAGTATAGAGATGCTCTGGCCACAAAACCAAACCAAACAACCACGAACCAGAAGTTAGTGTTTGTAGTTAGTGTTATCAGTGGCTTGAATAAATAGTCCTTGTGCTGAAGACAAGCCAAATCTCTGCACAAATTCAAAATCAACCATGAAGTAAACAAAGGGACCTTGTCTGATGCTGACATATGCTTTCTTCTGACCTTTTGTGGTGAGTTTCTAGACTGTAAATAAATTTTAAAATGACCAAAGGCTTTCTCATAGAGATTTACACTTTGTGATCTGGTGGCTGGGGACAATGCCACCTGCAGCAGACACGCCATTCTTTTGTCCTGCTGTACATGGGTTTTCACAGAAAAAAGCTTAAAAGCAGCAGAAATCTACAAGCTGTTTTTTCTGTCTTACAGCCTCTGTTCAAAAAGGGTGGCATTACATTTTCTGCATACCAGATGAATAAATATCATAACCTCAATGCCAACAAATTGTTTAAGAGAAGACGGAAGGCAAATACTATGTTGTCTTCTAGCCAAAGCTTCAGAGGACTTTGTCCTTGGTTTAAAAATGAGGTCAAATACACCAAGGCCTACAGACTAGCACTCTTTTAAATGCCATCCTAGCAGGGGGCTCAAAGTCCCATCCAGCCCGGCCTTGAACGCTTCCAGGTATGGGAAATTTAAAGCCATTCCTCCTTTTTCTATCGCTACAAGCCATTGTGAAAAGTCCCTCTTCATGTCTCCTGTAGCCCTTTTAGATACTGGAAGGCTGCTCAAAGGCCTCTTCAGAGCCTTCTCTTCCCCAGGCTGGACAACCCCACCTCTCTCTGCCTGTTTTCATAGGAGAAACGCTCCAGCCCTCTGATGATCTTTGCAACGTCCTCTAGACTCCCTCCGACAGTTCCATGTCCTTCTCCTGCTGGGGACACAGCACTTGAGGTGGGGTCTTAGGAGAACAGAGCAGAGGGACAGAATCACCTCTCTGTACCTGCTTCCTGTGTTGCTTTTCCTGCAGCCCAGGACACATTTGGCTTTCTGGGCTGCAAGTGCACATTGCTGGGTCATGTCAAGCTTCTCACTCACCAATACCCCAGTTCTTCTCCTCAGGGCTGCTCTCAATCCCTTCGCTGCCCAGCCTGTACTTGTGCTTGAGGTTGCCCTGACCCAGGTGCAGGATCTTGCACTTGGCCTTGTTGAACTTCATAAGGTTTGCCTTATGGGCCCACCTCTCAAGCCTGTCAGGGTCCCTTTGGATGGCATCCTTTCCCTCCAGCAGCACACAGCTTGGTGTCATTGACAAACTTGCTGAGGGTGCACTCAATCCCACTGTCCATGTCACCCACTAAGACTTTAAATGACTTCTTTTATAGGTATGCCTTCTTTTTCCCTTTGGATAGGAAGCGTTTGTAAATGTGTGTTTTTGCAATGTTAAATTACTTTAGTTGCATAATGACTATAATTTATCAATTTACAACAGAGCAGGCTAAGATCAAATTTACGTGCTGTTTTTGAAAATACATCTGGCATTAGTAGAGCCAAGGATGCTGCAAGCTGAAGAAAAAAAGCTTCCCCTCACCTCCATTCATTTTGCCGAGTGGCCTGCCTAGTTTTTGTTTGAAGCTGGAATTAGCTAGCTTGGGACTGGTTTGGAAATTCATTTCTCCTGAAGAGAGGAGGGCTGTTCAAGTGTGGGAAAATCTGTTTAGTAATGAGGTGCCAGATAGCTTTGAACCCAAGTTGAAAACCTAAATTGTTCCTTTGTATTTGCTGACTATGCTTATCCTTGAAGTACTGCTGATTGCATGGGGTGGGGGAAATTTGGCCACTTTTCTCAAGTGCCTGGGTATAAAAGCCCTTAGGAGAAAATCCATCAAGATAAAAAAAATCTTTCAGATCAACACAATATGTTTCGATTAAGCCTGCTCAAGTTAATGTAAAATCTAGAGTTTCATTTAGCCTTTGCTACATGTTTGGGAAGCCATAATCACAAAATACACTTGAAGTCACTTTTGCTCAGACAAACAGAAAGATTAGGGGGTATTTAAATACCCAAATCCAGACGTATATTCTGCAGGACTCCTGCTAACTGATCCTGAGGGTTTTCGACAACACAAATGCCTACAAGCTTTCAAATTAAAGCCCCCCAGGTTCACCAAATTCTGCTTCTGGGACAATTCAAAACATGGTCTCTTTCAGCCTGAGGATTAGCTTGCATATCCTGAACACACCAAACCCGGACCACAGCCTTCCACATCCTCCTCTCTAAGGTGTTTGGCATGCACCATCTACCAGTGACAGCTTTTTCCAGAAGAGACCAGAAAGATCTGTTCGCTTCCCAAGACAGGGAGAACACCGGGAGTTGGGAAGTAAATGCCTTGCCCTTTTAGGATAACTAAACATGGAGTTTCCTTCCCAGACAACCTCCACATCACAGAATTCTGCTGCAAACAGCCACTGTGGGAGACAGGGTCTCATTCCTGACATAGTACAGAGGTGCTCTCTAGAGACAAGAAGGACTGGAACCTTAGCTGGCCACTATTGTACTTTGGAGTAGACAAGGAGGGATGATGGCTGCATCCCTTCCCTGGTGCTGGCTGTGGAGGCAAGGACAGTCCTTGCTTGGCTCTCAAGAGAGAATTTGTACTCTCTCTTCAGCAGCAGGAGGTACCTCGCTGTGAATCACAGTACCGAAAGACACTGTATTCTGACCAGAAATTTAAAGGGCTCTAGGATGTGCAGGAAGTTTTGTGCAGCTGAGCTCCCCATTCTGAAGCACCCAATTCTTATAAACATTTAAAAAATCACTGGTTACCAAGATTATCCTGAAGTTCCCAAACACATCAGGACATCCAGCTTTCTAGCCTCAAAACAGTGTATCCCTGGTGCAACTGGAAGTCTGCTGAGACACAGCTTTGCCCAGTAGAAGCTGTCCTTTATTCCTGTGACCTCTACCATGGCTGTCTGTCCCTTGCTATTCTTTCGGTGAAGAAAGTTTCCTAATACCCAAGCTGTATCTCCCCCGGTGTAACTCATCCTATTGCTTGCTACTTGGGAG
>VYZQ01038946.1:15264-25803 GCA_013400655.1 Mystacornis crossleyi
TGTAGAAGTCAGCTCCATAATGCAACTGTGAGTTTTGTGTTGCAGAGGGTTTCTTTGCTTTGAGGGTCTTTTAATAGGCAACCACTGTGTTTGCCGGGATGATAAAAGACTCCTCACCTTCCCCCTTGTCTTTCCTGGTTACCTTGTCTGAGAAAAGCCTTCAAGTTTATCAGAAAGTGATCAATTTCCAATGTGGTAAAAATTATTCTAAATCCCCAATTTTAGCAGTTCTCTGTTTTTGGTGTTACAGCAGGTTTTTCTATGAGAACATAAAGGATGAAGTGTAACTGCTGTTTAAAATCGAGAAGAAAAGTCTTATTTCTCAGAACAGTTAAAGGCTTAGTCTCAATGAATTAAAAGAGTAAAAATCTTATTTTACGTTCTATTCTCTCACTTGCTTTTCTTGCTTCTCCTCATTACCCAGATTGCTGAACTCTTATTTGATGGTAGAAAGATCTGTGACCTCACCAAAACAATTTTTGTTAACTCAAATCATTATTTTGTGACACAAAGTCTGAGACACATCTGCCAGTGTTCGCATTACAGGGTCACCCTGTAAACATCTGATTATGATTTGATAAACAAAACCATTCCTCCAGTGGATTTTTGACAAAGAGGCTATGAAGAAAGCTGAACAACACTGTTGAATTTAGCTGCTTTGTAACCACCTTTTTTTGTGGTAGATTATGGTACTGAAGAAGAGCCAATCACTTAAATAAGAAACAATTTAAAGAGTGAGTCTCTATTTTATTAGTAAAAGTAACCTCTTAGAATGTCTGTAAAGATACCCTGTGATTAGTTTTCACTTTGCAAAGCAGCAATTTAATATACTGACTGCTTTCTTGTGAGTGAATAGGACGATGGAGGTATTTCCTCATGCTCTTTAAAATAAAGTGGTTCTTTAAATGTAATTCCTATCAGCTTCAATTAAAAAAAAATCAGTAAAACATGCATATGCATTTCCAGAAATCTGCTGTATTCTGAAGTAGAATTTATTCCATGTATTTTTCCTAAGAGACAGTCCCTTCCTTATATTGTTATTGTATGTGGTTTCTTATGCTTCTCTATTTGCCTCCTAAATATACACCCTCTTAATGAGTTTATCTCTTCACTTACGTATTTGTTCCCAGGAATGTGAATAATGGTAGATAGCAGGGTTTGTGTCTCATAGTTCTTGTACATGAAATCTTTCATTTTACGAGCAGAGTATCTAAGGTGTTTTCCATGGAATGTTGTACATTGCGAACTACAAGTACAGATTTACATATTATGTGTTCTTTATTCTGAAAACTTGCAATCCTTTCTTTACTGTCGCTTTCAGTATTTTTGTACAAGAAATACACCTCAGGTGTGTTGTCTTTAATTTTTCAAGTGTGGCAGATATATTGCGTACATGAAAAACACATAGAAAATTATCTTTTCATGGAGAAGAGTTGTATGTTTAATCTCTATGAATTAGTTGTTTACTTAGAGAAGTGTTTTGTGGCTTGGGTGACTGTCCCTTTGCATAGTAATGAGTATAATAGATGCAGGAACACAGATGAAAGCGTAGCTGAATTATCTGTGCTTCAGTGTGGGAACTGTGGAAGTGTTTGTTTGTTTATGCAGTTCTCATTCTCTCCTGTTGTGACAGGGAGGTATCTGCAAGCACTTAGTACTTGCAAAATGCCTCCAATGGCAGTTTTTCCATCTGACACGCTACCTCTTTGCAGTTCTGTTGAATACTTTCAGCAGCCAGCGCACTGGTGCTCTAGCTGAGTGTAAGCAGTTTTACAGGTTTTCTGCAGGCTTTTATTACAGCTGTGACACCAGATTGATGGACTGTTTCCATCTTGTTCTCTGTCGATTGTACACTGAAAAGAGAACTGACAATGTGATGGATGTATGATAGTGCCACGGTAGAGAGAGAGCTACTGCAATAACAGTGGTTTAATCCCAAAGTGCCTTTAACCTCACGCAGTTGCCTTTAATTTATTTTAATCTGAAACCTAACAAAATCTAACACTACAGAGTAGAGAGGTGGGTTTGTAAAGTAATGTGAAAAAAGATGACTGTCGTTCTTGGAGGTCCAATTAGGGCAATTCTGTGCTTTAAAGGAAGAAGTCCTCCAGGAAGCCTTCAAAAGAGAGAATATTGTTATACTCTAGACAAAGTCAAAGGTTAGCCTGGCTAGAAGGAAGATGTACTTTCCACTGAGGGAGAAGGGGAAGAAGGGCTTGCTCTGTCACAGCAGGGAATACCCAGGTCTTGCCTGAGGAACAGGATGAACTTGCTAGGGAGCAGGCTTTTGGAGGCTGTGTCAAAAGGAATTCTCTCTGAGACAAGCCAGCGTTTCCTTTGAACACGTAAAGGTTTAAGGTTTATTTACTGTTTCAAAGAACTAGTGGTGTCTTCTCTAGCGAGATGAGAGAAAGGAAGAGGGAATATTTGCACTGCTGTTTTAACCTTTGAAATGCCACCAATGATTTTGTTAAGTTGGTGGTTTATTTCTCAGCACAAAGGGAGAGATGAGGGTCCAGGACAGTGGCAAAGTCTGTGTGTACAGTCCTGGATGTGCTTCATCTTGCATGGGAGTGAGCAGGGAGGGGATAGCTGCAAAAAGTCTCTAGCGTGGATGTTAAGCTCTCTACCTCCCACCTTCTGTTATCCCAACATTGAGAAGAGATAGACCAGGATCAGGCTAATGTAGAACTAAACTTATTAAATTAAAAAAAGCCTGCTAGGAAGATTTGAGGGGCTCATTCCTATCTAAGTAGCTGGGTTATTTAATCCCTTTGTATGTTAAAGTTTCAGAGCACATTATTCTCAGGTGTGATCCTCCGAGTCAGTTGCTAGAACTGAGCAAATGTTACAAGACAGCGCTACTTGAATTTTTAAGGTGATTTCATTCTACTTTTTAATTTTTCTTTTGACATACTTACTGCTTTTATTTTGGGGCATAATTTACCTTTTGTTGAAAGACAGTGTAACAGTGATCTCTAACAGGAGCAATGGAAGAGGCCAGTTTGAAGAGAACACTGAGGATGATGTTACAATTGGGAATGTGGGCACGTAGAATTTCAATCTGAGGCTCTGTAATCTGAGAACTAAAATCTAGTGTGAGTGGTATATTTAGTCAAAATCCTCTTGACTGATTTTTATTTTGTATATGAAACAAATTTCATATGCACGCAGTCAACACCAATAAGGATTTGAAACTGATGATTAATACAAGTTGGTAGATATTTTAATTTATTTGTGATCAGCTACTAAATATAGAAGACCATGAATTAATTGGATTCAGCAATCATTAAAGCTTAACTTAAAATCTTAAGGTGTTTTGGGATCACATCTTATAATTATTCACAGCATAGAATTTTCTATTAAAATATATTTTATGACATATTATTTGAAGCTAAGAATAGAATAAATATGGATTTTACCCATATGGATAGACTTTTATTGGAATGCCATTTGATCATGTTCAGTTCTAGTTTCAGTAGATTCAGTTCAGCTGAAGTTAGTAGAACTGTACCTGCTTTTATCAGACCTGTACTTATCATGGCATGACTAAATACATAGATGCCTTAAATAAAAGATGAGATGCACATCCAGAGTCTTTGAATAATATTGACAAAAAGTGCAATCGATCTTGAACCAAGCTGATGTTGAAGTGAGATCTTGAAGTCATGCAGGGATCATAAGCCTTTGATAGCACAGTTAATAAAGGAACAGAGGGCAATGATTCTTAGTCTCTTGAAGCTGATAACATGGAAAACAAAGCTAAAAGTACAGATACTAAAGTAGTGTGAATCCTCAAATCTTCAAAGTCTTTTTCTTTCTGGATCATACTCCTATGACATAAATTGGCCAAGGGGCTTTTTTTAACCCAGAAGACTACCAGAAATCATTTCAGTTGTGGATTACTAGAGTAAACCTTGTCACAACATCTAGGATTTTATTTGATAATGAAGATTTTCAATATATATATATATACACAATTTCAGGATTAGAATAATGTTATTCCCCTGAGCAAGAATTTTCTGTTGTCTGGGTGGTTTCCCTTATTTCTGTTTCTTTTATTTAAACATAATGCCTTTGATATTGTAACAGGACACAATAGGATGCTGTGATCCATTTTAAATGAGATTCTGTAAAGGACTCATAGTCTTTTACTTTCCCAGAAGTTATTTGTTCTGTTTTTTCTGTATGGCATGGTATTTACTGAACAATTAGAAATATGCTCTTTGTTGACATTCACAACACTAAAAATGTTAATTGGTAAAGAATCAAAAAGGTGCTGAGTCATTTTTTAGAGAGAAAAATAGCTAAAGAAATTATCTCAATTAACAGATGAAAAGGGAATATGGGGAAACCTCTAGACTAATAATGAATTAAAACCAACAGAATTTTAATACTTATTTAACCAGCCTAAGCTAAAGTGAGCTGGTATAGTACCACTGAAGTCAGCAGCAATATTACAGTGTACACTAGCAAAGAAACTGAAGCCCTGTTCGTAAAGTAAGAAAGGATTTAATACAATTCTAGTTCACCATAATCTGAGTTTTGTGAGCATGAGTTTTAATGGTAAGGATAAGAGCAACCCTACAGGAAATGCTGTCTCACTGAGAAACTGCATATTCTTTCCATCCACTCTTATCCTCTTGAGGACTGCTGTGCAGCCTGTAACTGCACCAGCAATAATGAATGTAACTCACCTGTTGATTTAATTCTTCTCACTCCTTTTGGATTTATCTTCTGGAAAATGCTTTGCATTCTAAGATTTGTCTTTAGCATTTTAATTTCAAGTACATGACAATGATAAACAGTGCTTAGATGGTCGGAATACTGATACAGGTTAAGTTTAACTCTGCATTTTTTGGCCTGCAAGACTTTATTTTCTCCCAATTCAACTGCTTATAAACACTTCTACCTTTAAATTACTGATAAACTGCCTTATCTCAGCAATTTTTCATACTTTGTAGGGGAAGGTATACTTGGATCTGACTATACCTGCCTTGGACTGACTTCTCTTTTGTAGGGAATTTTTGATGTCCTTGGATATCTGGCATTCAGGAGAAAGAGTGTAAATCCTGCATAATTAGGTGGAAAACATCTAAAAATCATCCAGTCAACCTGGAAGTGGTGTACCTGAGAAGTCTAATGGCTTCTAGACACCAAAATTTAAAAAAAAACAGCCAATAAGGAGGAGGAATGATTACTGAATTAACTGTTTATAGGAAAGGGTCAAAGAATTACCTTCACCATTGCCACAGAGATTTGAGCAAAGTTAACAGGACTCTACAGATGCTGCGAGAGAAAAATTAATCACTAAACAGTATTTTAGTTTGAATGTCTGTTTGTGAGTTCTGACACAGAACTCTGCTAAGCAGTGTGTTATTAATATGAGTTTTGGATAGAAATTTTGTTGCTTTTTCTTTTTTAAGAGTCCAAATAATAAATATTGAAAATGACACTGAGACTATGTAAGACATTGAGATACTTAAGTTCTTAAAAGAACAGTGGGGTATTTTTTGTAACAAAAAGATCGACTTTAGAGAATAACTTTCTTTTGAAGAGAAAACTGAGTCTTATGTATACTAAGGAGTGGAGTACAGTCTAGGACAGACTGAGTCAGATCTGTTTGCTAAAGGAAGAGATGTTTACTATAAATGTAAATAGAGGACTTTATCTTTGTTCAAATAGTAAACAGATCATTAATGATAGATAAGGTGTAGTTATCAAGGACAGATCTACAGTCATTTACAGTGTAAATTCAGTTGCCACTATTTTCCTTGTTACTACACCAAATGAGGTAATGCACTACCCTAGTGATGTGCTGCCCGACCAAATTTTCTTTCAGTTTTCAATAATCAAAGTGGCAAGGTGAAAAATATGAGTCAAATTTGCTCCCTTTTTGCTGCCTCTACCAGGCATAATTTTACTGTGTTTCAAAAGCATCTCTCCAAGTACAGGAAAAATGTTTTGTAATGAAGTATATTCCACTTTATCCCTGAGGAATCAGATATGGTTGGTAAAGCATGGGGCAGCCTTGAAGCAAAGGTGAAGAAAAAATATTCTTTGTCACTGTGGGTTCCCCCCATACCTGTTAATTGGCTTGTGTGTTCAAAATCCCTCTATCTAATCCACAAGCCAACAGTGTAAGAAACTTTGTCTTAATATTGTGCTGTACTTCCCTAAAACTGGTTCCAAAAAGATCCCTAAAATTAATAGCTGCATCACTTAGCTACTTTAAAGTTTGGTGGGTTTTTTCACTTCACAGATCACAGTGCAAAAAATTTCATCTGCCTGCTTAAGGATAGATAGATTCTATTTTTTAAAAATATTTTTAAAGCATAGAGAAGAGGCTATATACATTGCATCATCAAGAAATAATACTGATAGACTGCATATTCTTTGAACAACACTGGCATCTCAATTCATATAATTGCAACAAAATACAGACCGTGGAAATCCTATGGGAATTTAGCAATGGCAGCCTCTTGACTCTTTGGAACTAGGATCAATTTGCAGATCTAACAATCAGAAAGAAAGTAATTTTTTGACTTTGAACTGAAACATATTTGGCACGAAAATCACTAAGAAACAACAAACATCAAACAAACCTATATTTTGAAGTCACTTTTCAGAGCAGTGGCATTTTAAGAGAACACTGTAGAAGCTCCAACATTCAAATATGCTTTAAAGTAAGCAAATACACAGGAAATGTCACCCAAATACTAAAGGCGTAGAGCATCTCCAGACCATACAGACACTTTGTGTTCACATTATTTATTTTTGAATTGAAAGGATTTTTTGAAAGTGAACTATATTTTTTTCTTGTAAATATAACTCCCCACAGTGATAACAAACTTGCTTTATAGGTAAGAATTTGAAAGATGAACTTCCTCAAATGTTTGTTATGTATCCTGAAAGGCTAAAAATCCTGTTTGGTGTTCATTGGTGAAATCCTTTCAGAAATGTGAAAAGTCAAATGCTATGATTCTAATTTTAAACCCCATCACTCAAATATGCTTTTACTTTACTCAGTTTTAGACAAAGTTTCTGGCTTAAGCTACAGTGTGCTAAATTTCTTATGCGTTGATTTTGTTTTACAGGCAAGTGTGAAAATTTGAATTAGTATTAGGAATTATTCAAAAGTTGACAATGAGGAGGCCCAACTAAAGTGCTGACCACCAGCTCCTGCTGGCTTTGAGGTGAAAATATTGAATTTTCTGTCACATGCACACTGTACAGAAAGTTAATTACTGTGTTATAGTCACCTTAGTACACTGCAGTGATCAAGAATATTTGTGAAGTAGTTGTGAGTCTTGCACTTTTGTCATGAGAAATTGTACAATTTGATTTATAGCATCTAAAACCACTGCGGTTGTGATATCATTTTTCTCTACCAGAAACATATCACACTTCTATGATACTCCTAAAATTCCACTGGTGTTCAAATAGTCAAATAAGAAAAGTGGTTTGTTATCACTGACATAAATGTTTATGTCTCACGGTGACAAATGTCCGAGGAGTGCAGAGTGAGTGTGTAATTTTAGCTGCTATCCCCACCCATGTCAGTGCTTTCCTTATCTCTTGAAGACCCCTAATGAATGACTCCTGCTGTCTGGGGAGAACCCACACTCAAGCTGTTTACTTTGCTCTAACTGGCCATTTCTAAGAGATTCCTCACCAAAGGGCGCTGGCCCAAATCCCACGTTTCTGTTTCTGGTTTAGACTCTATTCATTGGATATGAAAACATATTCAACTGTCTTTTAATCCACATGATATTACAGGATGCATTTAAGAGAATGGCACTTTCCCTGCATCAAGGCAAGTGTTAACGTGTGTTTCCTGCACTCTCTTTGATGCTGTGAGCAGAGACTCGGTGAGTTTCTGCTGCTAGTAGGCATCAATTGAATATTTCGTAGAAGGCCCTTTAAAGGAGCAGGCAGTTGTTTATTCGGCCAGTCAAGTAGCCATATGCTATTTTTTTCTTTTAAGATTTCTGTCACTGCAGTTCATGTTCTAGGCAAAATGGAAAGATCTTGGATCATAATTAAATCATAATCTCAGTTCTGAATACTATCAGCAAATAAAGCACACTGCTTCAGCTCAAATATGCAAGAGCGTGATAAGGATCATTAATCAAAATGCGTCAGTTCTTTAAAGCCATCAATTACAACACATTGTGTTACAAAAATGTGATACTATGAACCTGGTCGATTTGGGGGAACAGACCACATTTGTACATGCACCACAAGATTTATATTATTTGTACATTTAACAGTTTTCCTCCCATATAGCAATAGAGTGGGACAACATTTTACAACTCTAAGATTTCCAATAAGAAATAGTTTTGGCTACAACTAAATATTTTTAAAAATCATGTTTATTTTCGTACAATGGCCCATTTCAAATGTATAGAAAAATATTTTTATTTAAAATATTTTTACTTATATTTCAAATTATTTTTCAACATTTAATTTTGTTTAATAAAGGATTAACTGTCACATTTTAAACACTTAAATAAAGCACTATTCACACTGAAACAATTTTTTTATTTTTCAGAATTTTAAGTGGTCCCTATTGTCTAATTTTTTGTCATTATTCTACTATGATAATGAGACTGTCACTTCTGGCAGAAGAGAGGAATATAGGCATGGCCTGATAATGACACTGAGAGAATAGAGTCTGGGAGGTCTAATTCTCTGACAAACTCTTTTCCTCTGTTTTTTAATACATATACTTCAGAAGTGAAATTTTCAAGCAGAACTACAGCCCCCTAATACTGTATGTAATTTCTAAAATTTGAGTGTTCAGATGCTAACAGGAAATGTTAATAATTAAATGAATGCCTTTAGGACTAAAGTTTCTTATGAAAATAAAAGAGTTACTGTTTTTTATATGTGTCTTCTAATATTATCCTAAACTTACTGATATCTGTCATGCTCCCAACATGCAGGGAAAGCCTATATGCTATACATTTCTGTCATGGGTTGGCACCCTTCCTGCTCTTCCGTTTTTTTTCCTTTTTGCTCTGTTTCCTTGAGGAAGTGGTTTGCAGCAACAGGTGCTGTAATATCCTCCAGAACTTCATAGAACCAATCAATTAACAAATTTGAATATTGACAGATCTATTGAGCCACTGAGAGAAGGATTACGCCTCTGTAAAATACAGCATTTAAAGAGGGACAAGGCGGGAATAACTCTCTTGCTCTTCTGGCGTTGGCAGAGGTAACAGAGGGCCCACTCAGCCCCGTGGTGGGGCTGGGCCGGCCCGGCGGGGCCCTGGTGGGCCCTGCCTGCGCAAACCTGTGCAGCCTGGTGGGGGCTGCGCCGGGCCGTGGTCCAGCTCAGCCCCGGGGCCATGGCCTTAATCCCCTCGGCCCTGCTGGGGCCGGGCCACGGCCCCTGACCGTGGTGGGCTGTCCTCTCCCGCCTGCTGGGTCCCAGGGGTGGGGGGCTGGGCCACAGCCCCCCCAAGCTGCCTCTTGGCAGTGTGGGCCGAGATGCCCCCCCTTCACTCCGAAAACCAGCTCCGGCTGCAAACAGCTGCACAGCCGAAGCTGCTGCTTCACGAAAGATAACACCCAGTTTTCAAGGTCCTGGCANTTTTGTGGAAAGGTTCCACAGCGTGAGCAAAAGAGACTTCTCTCACTCAATGAACTGACCAAAGATTTTTATAGAGTGGCAAACTGACTGAAATGATTTTAAGTTTGTGTCTTTATATTATAGGTGGATGGAGGAGGTGCTGGAGAAAAAGGGGGTTCATTTGCTTTAATTCCTTTTTATTCCATTTTACTTGTAGTTGTAGTAATAAACGTCATTATATTTTTTAAAGTTTGGTGCCTGCTTTGTATTCCTCCCTGTTCTTATCTCACAGAAAGGGGAAAATACGAACTAAACCACTACAATTTCCCAACAGCAGTTTTGCTGTGTTTTTACAGGCAAACAAACCTGCCATGTTTTAGAAGGCATTAATAGCTGTGCTAGTTAAGTGTTTGCAAACAGCAGTCCTTCACAGCAGTGTTTTATAAGGTTTTCTTTTTTTTTTTTTTTTTTTTGGTCCTAATAGTATATAACCCCCTGCCTCTTCGGATTCAATCAAATGGTTAAATGTATTCCCCAGTCCAAAAACACCCTATCAGGTCAGTAGAATTCTTCCAAAAACTGTGACAGAAAAAAATTCTCATTTTAATATCTTCTTTTTTGCCTGAAACACTTCATTACTCATGATGGTGTATGGACTGCATCTAGAACTTGGCTTAGGTGTGCTCTTTCCACACTTGAGTCTCTAGTGAGCTCTTAAAATGGCCTTAACACATTCATGAAGCTTTTCATTACAGTCTAGTCCAGTAACAGGAATGATCAATCTCTATCATGATCAAATGACAAGGCATGTGGAGCCTGCCTCTGTTTAACCAGTTGGTGTCATGTGTAGGGTTTTATCTGCTAGTTACATCTTGAATAAGTTTGTGTTGGGGCACACTACATTCTTCTTGGACATTTTTCAGAAGCTCTTTTACAGGGCTATGGAAATAGGAACAGATCCC
>VYZQ01038949.1:11582-23517 GCA_013400655.1 Mystacornis crossleyi
TTTTTTTTTAAGATGGAAAGATACCATAATAGTGTAGATCAGGCCTATATGCAGTGATCTAGTAGCTGATAAAACATATATACCTGCAGCAGATAAGTATTTTTTAGAGAAATATAATATACAGCACAAGGCATGATAGGTAAACACACAAATTACCTTTTGATACTGAATCCAAGTTTATATCAATAGCTAAAGAAGGACATTTTGCAGCTCTTGGATCACGGCAGTATTAATTTATTTTTCTTAAAAATGCAGTTGAGTTGGAACACAAATGCTGGAGTAGATTAGCACATTATCTAATGGTCTGTCTTTCAAGACAAGCCTTTGTCAATGCAGTACATCAACTGCTGCAGCTGAGACCAGGACATTTTTTTGCACAGACCTGAAGGGAATACTCTTGATCCATTTCAAGCATTATTTGACACATTTTAGAATCACAGAAGAGGTAGTTGAGCTCTGAACTTTCTCAGCTTATGCCTTCTATCAAATGAGAAGAGGGAACTGGGTTTTTTTCTCTCATACTTTTGTAACCCACCAACTGTTTAGCTTAGCTGATAGGCACACAAATCAATATTTTTTATGATGATAACATACCCAACATTTTCTGTGGATATTATCTCCTTGCTTCTTTAACCAAAAAAAAAAAAAAAAAAAAAAAAATCTCAAATTTCAGCATATTTTTGCCCTAAGGAGACTCCTTTTATTAATTTCATTGATCTTCATGTTTGGTTAGGGTTTTTTTAAAGCTCTTCAATTGAAGAATCTCTTTTGAAGAACACTGTTTATTTACTTGGTAAACGAGGGTGGTGAGCACAGATACTGTGGCAATGAGAGCCAGGAACAGCTTGCTGGTGTACCGGCTCAGCGGTGCACAGAAGATACATTTGAGCTGCTGAGGGGTAGATCTTCAGCTTGCATAAACTGTCATGGCTCTTTTGATATCAGCACTACAGTGATAACTTCTAACATCTGAGGCTTTGCCCCCTGAGATGAATTCAAAGATGCCATAGTCTGAAATTCCTATTATTATTCTTTTTAAAATTTGTTTTTCTCAATTTTCCCACTGCCTGAAATGTATTGACCATTTTCTACCTACATCAAGTCATGCATCCAGCATTATTTCCTACACTGTAGGTCTTCCTTGTCCTCTCACTGCACTCAATGTTTCAGCCTACCTAGAAGTATACAGAATCCATTACACACCTGTTTTCCACATTGTTTTGCATAATTTCTGACTCTTTTTACTTATTTTTTATTTTTACTTGGCTGCCAAACACAATGTTAGGTGTATTGTGGATCCTCAAGCTGCACATTACTAAATAACAGGGGCAGGTCAGGATGAGGGAAGAACAAAGGAATTCCTTCAGATCTGACAAAGCCATTAAGGGATTTTTGTTAGGGCTCCTTCAGTTGCTGACTGTATTTCTCTTCTGCAGTTATCATTCAGTCTTGTGAATCATGCAGATGCCCACGACCAGGAGATGCTAGACTCTGACATCTAACAGATTTTGCTAAACAGCTTGGGAGGCTTTGTTATTCAACCCACGAGGTGAAAGACGAGCAGCAAAGCACCTGCCCACCAGCCACAAACAATGTACTGGACCAGTGGCACTGGGCTGGAGCCAGAGGCTGCAGATACTGAATGGCCCATGTGAATTCAGGAGAGAGTTTTCACAGCTTCATCAATAACTGGCCAAAGCGAACCCTCTAAAAGCTACATGCCATTTCAAGGATTTCTGAAATCTATTCCATTTTGGACACTTAAAATGGATTTCGCACATAAAAAAAAAAATTCAACTCACCAGATTGGATTGCATTGAGCCAAAGGAGTGGAAATTAAAGAGGCAATTTTCTTAGAATTTTCTCGCTGAAATTTCAAAAATATTAACATATTTGAATAGATTCTTTTGGAAGAATAATGGTAGTGGAAAGGCTAATTATTTTTAATTAATACTGTTCTTAATTGTTGTTTTACCTACCTTTGAAGATGAGTGATTCATAAATACAGAATGAAGTGTGTAAAATAGAATTCACCCCACAGTAATAAATTACTGAGAGACATAACAGTGTTTTAAAAGTGATCAATTTTTTTCTTTGCATATTCTTCTAAGCACCAAGCCATTACATATGAATACATTTCTAGAAATACTAGAAATAAGTATCTGACCCTTAAAATAATGTGAGCATGAAAATAAGTAGCTATACTTATGTGAACTGAAGTTAGTAGAACTAGTCACAAGTATGGTTATTCTGGTACATGTATGAAGAAGAAACTGGGTGATTGGTATCTGAAACAGGCATCACTATTGTATGGTTCAGGGAAAAAATCTCTCTCTTTGCCTGTAATTTTCCACTGATGTGGATCCAAGTGTTCTTCTAGTGCTCCGTGTTTATCTGCTCTCTGCTCAGTGTTACTAAACAGACACAGGTATAAATGCACTCCTTGCTTTTAGAAACCTCAACCCAAACACCAGTGCCTGCTATAGAAGTACAATTCTTCATTAAGAACTGACAATATATGGATTAAAACAAACTTAAATTGGTGCAGTTTACTGTGGATACTCCCCAAATGACTGGATTATGAGTATCTTCAAAGACTTTGCATTTCTCACAAAGATAAAGAATTTATAATACCATCTATAACAATGACGTCTGCACTGAAATATATATAGCAATTGTAATAATAGCTGCAGATTAATGCACTACCTGGAGGTTAGCTACCAAGAAAGCTAATGCAGGTTGGCATATATCTGGTCAGCAGTACTTCCACTTTTATCAGGCAAAAATGCCCATTTGCCTTGATCATTACCTCATTATTATATTTTAAATTTAGACAAAGTTGCCATTGTTAATTGCAGTATTTAATCAAATCTCTATATTTTAATATTTAAAACGAAAAAAAAAAAAAAGCACCAGCAAAACTAGTCTCAAAATCAAAAACAAAGACAAGGTTTTGCTTTCATTAACTGAAATCAACTAAGCTCTTTTATCCCTTTCTTCCCACTGCAATAAAAGACGACCTGAGCCCCCTTTGAAACCAGCACAGTGTGATCTGAAGAATGAAAAAATGTTGATTGACTGGCACTGCATGCAATAATTTGAAATGAGCATAATCCTTTCAGGTAAAAATGGAACAGTGCACCGTTGATATATGTACGATCACGGCCCCTCCCCACTGCCTAGGGCAGGCAGCGGAATGGGGATGGTCTGTAAGGATGGCCTGGCAAACATGACAGGATCATTTTTTTCACAGTTTTCAGCTAATCTGTAATGTCACACTCGCGCCGATACATTTTCTGCAGCTGCGCTCGGCCTGCTGCTGCCCCCACAGCCGTGGGGTTTGTCCCCAGCACTCTGTTCCCGGAGGCTCGCAGGGGTGGATGCGGATCTCAGGGGCCGAGGCGCGCGGGGCTGCAGCCCCAGCCACCAGCCAGGTCTCCGGTGGTGCCTGGGGCAGAGCGTCATCACGGGCATCGCTGAGAGATGCTGCTGCAGCTGCTCTGTCCTGGGAGCAGCACAAATGCTAGATTTAACAGTACAGGCCACTTTCATATTTCCTTCCCGATTAATATTACAGAAAAATAATCTGAAGGCCAGGGCCAGACACAGGCAGGATCCCCCACATGGATTGCATGGCTGTGCCTGTGGCTGCAGCAGCTGCAGCAGCTCATGTCCCAGCTCTAATGGAGATCTTAAAGCCTGGAGAGAAGACTGCAGGTTTAGATTTTTCTGTCTGTGTTTCAACAGCTCTGTATTTTTAGGTCTCATCTTTGCTAGCTTGAAAAAACACAAGACTTAGGAGTTGTGCATATTGGAAAGATGATGATTTATTTTTTGTTCCTATTTGAATCCTTTTATATAGGTAATTTGCTCAAAATTCCAGATGCAAAATTCAGCTTTACCTGTAGAATCAAACAAACAAACAAACAAACAAACAAACAAACAAACAAAAAAAGAAAGAGAACTGAGAAACAGGTATGGATGTTCTATTTGCCCATTCAATCACTGAAGTTGTTGCACATGACATAATCCTGTATGCCTATGAAATATCAGACTTTTCTTTCACAGAGATTCATTATTATCCTGCAGAAACAATAGTTTTCTTTGCTGCAAATTATGTTGCTTCTTTTAAATGAAAATAACTATTCCTTTCAATTTTCAGTGAAGCAAATTAAAAACAGTATAACTAGATGAGCCGTTTAACATGATATTTAATTGGAAAATAAGCATTAAAATGGGCACAATGAAAGTATTTTGTCAATAATACTTGGATTTGAAAAATCAAATATCTCATGTAGAAGCTATAAAAATACTTTGTTGATTCTTGCATTTTTAGTCTTTTCATAGCTGCAAGGTTTTGAAATGAACTTGGGTTTGCAAAGCCTTAACTCAAAATTTCAGATAGAATTTTTTCACAGTTCAGTCAATTTTTTCTTGTAATAGTAGAATATTAGCTGGCACAGCCTTGAGTCTTTTGTTTTCTTTTGCTTTTTGCCAATTAAATTTCCAGGTTTCGATTTTATATTTTTGTGCGCTATAGTTAGGTTTCCAGAATAATTTAAGAATCTTCTAAATAGCAGATTATCTTACTCATTGCAACATTAATCAGTGCTGTATTCTGTTCTCTTTCCTGTTTCCCACTTGTCTCTTAGGCAGACGTGCTGCTGTGTTCCACTCTGGCTGTTGTAAGTCCTGTGTCAGTGCAGGTGTTTTACCACAGTGTTACTATAAACATTGGTATTTGAAAATATGGACATAGAGAGGCATAACTTGGAGGGAAATAGCACAACAGGTTAGATATATAGATCTTAGAAAGGGTGATGATGCCAAAGTAATGTGCTAAGGTAAGGGGCTGCTAGTTTCTGCAGTGCCTGACTCTGTCTCAGGTAGGAATCAGCAGCCAAACCAGAGATAATATTTCTTGCAAGAAAAACATGATTTCATGACAGAGAAAATTTTTTTTTTTTTTTCTGCTAAACTCAGTAAAGCTCGCTGTATAGCAGAGATACTACGTTTCACTTGTCTCAATCAGTGCTATTCTCGTTAAAGGCCTCCAGTCTTACCCCCGGCAAAGATTTCACTGCAATTAGTCTATTTAAACAGAGCCATTGAGAGTTTTCTTTGTCACAGGACTTCTGGAACAGGCCTTAAGGCAGCTCTGTGAGAGCCAAAGGATAATAATTTCACTACACAGCAGCATATTTCAATTACAGTATAATTAAACCAAATGTTGAAGTCATATCGGAAGATTGGTGGACAGCTGAATCTGAAAGTCCTCCAACATTTGAAATTACAGGTTGAAAGTTAGGGTAGAATTTTGGGCCGAGGTCTGCACTACAATATCTAAAGCTGCATTGACTGCTGATTGACTCCTATGTGGAGCAAATGCCTGAAGAGATCTCTGCCTTACTTTTTTGAAACACTGAATAATCAACAAATCCCATCAAACTTCTGACGATTTCTCAAAGCAGTGTGAGCAATACTCCACCAGTGGTTTGAGAACACGCGAGCTGCTACAGTTCCATCTTCTTGCATGAGAGTCTTCTAATAGAAATGAAGAGAATGAAAAAAACCCTCAAAGATCCACGACTGTAGTGTTTAACACAAGGCAGGAGAAGTTTGTACGGTCAGAGCTCTTGCCTATTTATCAATTGCCTTAACAAGCATACTTCTACTTTTTATTACTGAAATATAATTCAATATCAAGTTATCAAAATGGCATTAAATGTATACCAACTTAGCTAAGGTGATCTTCCCAATAATCCAATCATATTCTGATTTTCTCCATTTACAGTCATTAACCTAATTTGGTGACCTAGCTAAATGACTGCGTCTGTTGCAAAAATACAGTTCTTATAATTATTCATAAATCAAAGCCATGCCACTCTGCAACAAAAACTTGGATCAATTTTTAAATTTTTAATATTTTTTAAAATGCCTAGAACAATGTTTTACTCTGTGAAAAGGTATTCTAGGCACTACTAGGCACTAGGCAATATACTACTGTAAAAGATATTTTAAAATGATGATTCAATTAATACATAACTATATTTGAATATTTCATGCATTTACAGAACTATTTAATGAAATTAGATTCAATGGACTTCTAATAGTGAGTCGAAATAAATTATTGCATCCTTACTGTCAAAGCAATTTCAGGTTTTGTATTCATCCTCTGTTGAGCCTTTTAGCTTATTTCAGTTTTTAAATCACACACAATAGAGCTTTAGGGGCCTGCATCTCTGTGATTTATAATACAAAGGAACAATTATTTCTGCAGGTAAAATTGTGCTTTTTGAAAAAGGTAAGATAAACAGATGTGCCTAAAGCATCCTTAGAAAATCATGGGGAAATGGCTAAATGTATTACAAATAGCAATAATAATAAAAAAAAAAAACAGCCATCAGCTGACTAAAGTATTTTGTGAACATTTATGTGTCTACTTCTGTGATTCAAGTGGCTATAAAAAGCCTGAGAACAGAAAGCCAAAACCTTTTGGATAATCCCTTAAGCCCCCAAACAATAAACAGGAACAGGTTCTGACATGTAATTTATCAAGCTGTGAAGTTTCTATTCTTATGAACAAAAGCCTAGTAAAACAAAAATAAATGAATAATGTGAGCACAGTCTTGGGAAAAGTTGAATTTCTATAAAAAACTTTAGCATCCTTTCTTCAAGTCCTTAAATCAAGCCATTTACATTAGACCAATAGTAAAAGTGTTTTAAATACACACAGATGAACATAGAAAAAAATATTTAGTTATATTCCTTGACTTTATAGGAACTTCTTGAATTACAAAGGTTTCCTTGTTTCACCTAAAATTTTCTTTGGCGAAGGTTTTACAAGCATTAATATTTACTCATTTATATGCAGCAGAAAAAAACGCCTATAGCATTCCAGAGTGTGAACACTATATTAACTACATTCTTAACACCCATAAATATTACAGGACTGGAAAAAAAGAGGTTGTTAACACTTCTCAGAAGATTCTTTTTCTGGTCTATGTGAGTCTTCACCATGCTCAGTGTAGTCTCGTTGGTATTTATACTATTCCTTGCTTAACAAACCAACAAAACCACCACAGGAACAGTTGTCCTATGAGAGTGTTATATACGCTATTAAAATGAAAAAAAATGTAGCTCAATTTCAAAATTACTTTTTACAAAAGCTTTCAGGGACTATTCTCTTCACACAAATAAACACACTTCATAGTTTGCAGGAATTCGGGTCAGTACAGATTTCCCAATGTCTTTCACTTACTCTGTGTCTGTGTAAGGAGTTGTTTGTTTATTTGTTTATGTGTTTGTTCTGTGCATCCCAATCCTAAAGCTCACGTGAAGGCTCCAGTAACTGCAGCTGTGCTGCAGGTTTCGTGTAGCTTATCCTCTCATTTCTAAGTTTCAAGCTAAAATTACTCAATTTAGTTTCCTCAAAAGAAAAATATGCAATTTGATTTTCTCTCAGAGAAAAGAGCTCTAATAACTTATGGTTTTTCAAAAGGAAACTTAAGGTGTGCAATTTTAATGATGGTTATACTTCAGAAGTAATAACTTTTCTGTTGCTTTTGTACATGTTCTAAATTATATTCAACTTTTTGACTCAAAATGGAAAGGAAGAGGCCTTGCCTAATAGCTCTAGAGGAAGGTTTATGTTCTTAAGTGTCAGTGACATATTATAAAATAGTTAACTGATGAAGGTTCCTGTCACAGAATTTTTTTGACTGATTATCATTTTATGACATGCCACCCTTCAGCTAATTTTCAAAGGATATGCTTTGTTCTTTGGCTGATTTTGCCCCAGTGGTGCTGAAAGTCACTTTCTTAGATTTCCTCTTTGTGAAAAGTGGGTTTGTTCTGATTTTGACCTTCATGTTAAGGACATATTTATTTAACTCTATTTTTCCACCTCCCATTTGCAGTCAGCTGTGTTGTGTTCATATGATCTCCCAGCCACAGCCACAGGACTCCTCTCACAGTCTGCACTGACATGTCTTCTGAGAATTGCACATTTCTCTGCACAATTAGAGCTTCAAATAGTCTGTGTCACATGTAGCCATGGCCTGTGACAGCTGTCACTCAGGAATACGCTTCCTGACAAAGAGAGCTTATAACCTCACAGATTGTGCAGTCTTTATTATTTGTATTTAATTATCCTCCAGTGGGAAATAATAACTGCAGTTTTCCTTATGCTTTATCTTGGTGCAAGGTTGAAGCTTGTAATCACATGTACATTTCTAGCTTCCTTAAACTAGTTTTTTCCTGTTTGTTCCCAATCTTTGCAGCCTCAGGGTAAGCTCTGCACTCTTCCATTATTAATTTAGACAGATACAATTTCCTAGCAAAATAATTAGTCAACATGTGGCAAACTATTGTAATAAACTAGATATAAAATGAATAATTAAGTTTCTTGTTAAATCAATAACATTGATCTTGACTTCTCTTAAAACCAGATTGTAAGAGAGCAATTTCTTCTGCCTTCTGAATTTTGCATCTTAGAATGGAAGACTGACGTTTGATTTCTATTTGACAGATATTGAACTTTAAATAGTTTTATTTTCTGTCAAAGCTGAGGCAGTGAGTTAAGGAGCAGATTTTGTGGCTGCACTGCCAGAAAACAACTTCCAGTTCTTTAATATCTGTCTCAGATCACCAACATAGCCAACCTCACGTCTTTGGCACCTTTTTAGACCTGATGTTCTCAGCGTTGTGTTTAAGACAACAAATTAAGTCACTGAAATATAACCTGCTGTTTTCCAGTTGCAGTTGCAGCTGCTGACGCGTTCTTGGCACTATTGCTTCTCTCTTTTCGAAAAAGTGTTCCCAAGAGGAAATGACATTTAATTGCAGGCTAGGGTTACCTGAGCCTAGTTTGATACATTTGATCTGCCTGCTAACTGAATACATTCTTTTATAACTTTTTGAAGGATTTAATGACAACAGGAGTTTGTTCATTAACATGAAAATTGCAGTTTTGTCTTTGCAAAATCAAGGCACTCTTTAACATTCACTAATATCAGTCTGCCTTAACTTCCAGCACAAGTTCATACACCTGTAAGAACTCCTCTTGGGGACGCTATTTTATTATGCCACAGAAATGGTAACTGATCAAGGCTGTATATGTAATTAAAGAGCATACTGAAAATGAACTATAAGTTAGGTGACCCTTGCAGCAAATAAAAACTTTTCTCCTGTAGCCAGTGAAAGTTGTCAGGCACCCACTGCAAGGTCACAAATGCTGTCACCTCACCAGGGAACTTGGTGAAAGAAATGTAATCATAAACATGAAAGTCTGTCATTTCTTAACTATATCCTAACCATATTTTAAAATAGGTTGACTGAAATAGAAAATGCTTCAAGAATACACTCTTTTAATAATCCAAAACAGTAGAAAACCTTTCAGACTGTGCATGGTATACGTAACATAACTATTAATCATTTTGCCTATTAGAACAGACTGTGTCTCTTTTCCAGGTTGCCTTGTCGGGGGCTGTCTGTGCCAAGTGTCACTAATGCCTGCATTTACCAGTGGAAGCATCACCCAGAGCATATAGACTTGCTAAAGGGGCAAATGCCAGCATAATTCTCCAACCATCTGCTTGCCTGGGACTTGCATAGGAAATGTGGCCAAACCTGCACTCTGCCCTGAGATTACTGGATACCATAATGAATGTTTGGCACAATTAGTAGCCAGGGTAATTTAGAGAAGCATTCAGACATCTCTGGCTGATGCCAAGAATCTGGGCCCATGCATCTGGAGCAGGACTGGAAGTGTGAAGGTGACACACTTCTAACTTTGAAGCCTACCAACAAGTTGTGCTCTGCATGTGCCATCAGCTCTTAACCAGACCCTGTATCTGTAGTAATGCCAGGCACGACTGCATGTATCAACTTTACAGACTCGACACAGAAGCAAAAATTCCTCTCCTGACAATGATTATGGCTGGAAGAAAATCAATCCTAGTCAAACACTTAATTACTGAAATACTATATTAATTTTATCTGTAAAGATCTGAGCTCTTCTGTGCTATACATTTAGAGAAATTAATCTGAATGGGAAAACTAACCTCAGAGTACATATACTACAATATCCCTTTGAAAGTCTTGTCACAGAAGCACTGCACCATTATAAAATAGGAGTTCATAGAAAATGTTTTAGGAAAAAGCTGGAAACAGAATCCTTGTGAGGTTTTTTTGTCAGTTTTGAGTTTTATGTACTAAAATGTGAGAATTTTTTCTCCCCTAAAACAATGTCAACATCACCTTTGTGAGCTGACTATCCAGATATCACAACTTTCCCGAACTGTGTAGTTCTGGCTACACAACCTTTCCTCTGCTGCTGCCTGGAGTATAGACCTCCTACTTGATTCACAACATGCAAATTTAATATTCATGTTCTAACAGGAGCAGTTCCAGATCCAACACTGTAATGCCCTAGAAGGAAGACACACATTTCAGCTTTTCACTTGTACCCAGAATGTAGTGCCTAAATGGGAACTCTTTGCAAAAGCTGAGTTCATAAAGCACTCCAGCCTCAACAGATGATGGCCACTATTCAACATTATGTTAGCAGAAAAACCCATGTCAATAGTTTCCTGATTTTGAATCCTGGCTAGTAACAGTATTCATTTTTAATTGAAAAGAAAAACGGTTGGCTGGTTTTCTAAAAGAAATTATAGAAGAAAAATGCAAGAGTTTTCTGCTAACAAGACTCTAACTGAAAGCCCCATTTCTACCTTTTCACATACAAATTTGTAGGAGGTGATTCACTAATCAAGAATAGAAAACCCAAATAACACCGTCCTGTTCTGCCACCAGTCTGGCCTTTTAGTGCAAATGTTTATTTATGAATGTGGTGCTCAGCGCTGCGGTGTTCTTACAAAGAAAATGTTTTATGAATTTTAAGACACAGAGAACTTTCCATAATTAGCTGTATACTATTTTCCTAGTTTGCTGTTGTTACCTTATACACGTGTGTCTCTTGCAGGACAACAGGAACTGAAATTCACCCCTGCCAACATAGGTAGGTATATACACACACATATCTATCTATAATATACATTACACATACGTATATACACATATGCATACATTTTGAAAACTTCCTAAGTAATACACTGAATTCAGCTAAGATACAGCAATTCTCAGTGGATATATCTCCAGCACAAATCACTTTGACCTCTTATAGAGTCAGTACAAATCAAAGATATGGAGGTACGAACAGGAAATACAACTGAACAATTGTTAAAAGGCAAATTTAAGGCGATGGAACAGGTTTATTTTGTAGCATACAACAATATGAATGGTGCCACTATATTGCCCTCTTAAAGGCATAAAGGTACTGTAGCCACTGTAAAACAAAATAATATAATCTGGCTTTTTACTCAAAAGATTTACTCAGCAATTACAATAAAAATATACTTGAAAAAGATATCTTTGTCCTATGTGCACAGAAATCATTCAGCACCATCATTTTGAACATCTCAGACTCAGTGACATAAACAATTTTAAGTATTCTCATTTTGTAGACTGTAGGAAATTAATTTTGCAGAATTGGAAAAGTGAGGCATTAGTGAAGACTGATGTCTCCAAGTTTGATCAATTAAAATTAAGCACTTTATTTGATAATTAAAAGTCTTCTTTATTTCTGTACATTTTTAAATGAACTGACCACCAGCTTTTCTGCAAAATTTGTAATCTAGGGATGTATTAAAAAATATTTTCCATCTTTATTTTTTAAACAATAGACAGCCAGTGAATAATATGCATTTATATAAATGATGTATATATATGTATCTTTGAAAAGTGCCCTGTAATTGCTTGTGAATGATGCACTATTTGGAGGTTGACAATTCACAATAATTTAAAAAGACATTAAGTGTTAATTCAAATAAATATATCAGATAATGCACCAGATTTCTAACATAGGACAAAGATA
>VYZQ01038968.1:30993-43379 GCA_013400655.1 Mystacornis crossleyi
GTTTAAAAAAACACATGTATTTAAATACTATCTTGAATTGGAATGCCTCTGCATACTGAGGCCCCTCATGCATCATCTGAAAAATCTCATATGCCTTATTCATCAGCAATAGTTTTTATAAAATTTCCTTTAACACACTGAAAAAAATATAGCAATTTCAATGATTACAGCCAGTACACAGGAAATGCACCACTACAGCCCTATCTTGCTGTTAGTGTTTGTAAATAAAATTGTGCTCACACTGTGACTTTCACCCCTGCATTCATTCTGCCTTTTTCTCTTCTTTGACCAAGGAGTGCTGGCTAGGAGTTTTACTCTAAATTCCTATTTTCTCCAATGGGCATATGGACTCTCCTTGTCACCTGACTGAAACACCTGAATACACTTCCTTTAATATTTATCTATTTTCCTTTTTATTTTTTTTCCCTTTGGCTCCATCTACATAGGTTATGTGAATACAGTTTCTTACTGAGAGCCTTGACATTTGGTTTGGTTTGCTAGTCAGCTGAACAGCATGAGCAAAATTTGCAAGAAATTTTGTGGAAAATGTGTGCTTNATGCTGATGATAAAAATTGAAAAAATATCTTGGGTCATCAAAAATGATTCCTCCATCAATCATTGGGGAAAACAATAACCACATCCTGACCCCTTCTCTCCTGCATCTGGTTTTAACCATGACTGTCATTTCATAAGGAAAATACTATTACTGCCTTTATGTCTCATTGAATTATAATATTTGGCCATTTTGATCACTTTAGAAGACATTATTTCTAAGACTATTCCTGTGTATGGTGATGCAAGCTACCACCATCCACCCCAGGGAGAGGAAATGCCAATGCCATTATCAGGGAAGTATTTTAAGGGCTTATGTTGCAATTGGACATAAACGCAATAAAAAAAATTATGTATATACACTCAAATACCGATGCAAATACTTTACTTAGAAGGCAACACACATCTAGGTACCACTGCTATCCTACACTGTGGGATATGAAGGTATTGATAGTGCTTTGGTATGGATTAGATCAGTTAATTACCAAGTCCATCACACCTACAGAATATGTATTCAGATTGTCATATTCAATACCTCTGGGAGCCTGGAATTAAGCAACTAAGTCTTAGTATTAATGTAAGGAATTATCAGCTTTCCTGAACACATTATGTCTAGGTGGATGTCCCTAAAGCATTCAGTAAAATTCCCAGACACTTAATTTCAGTGAATTTGTGGCCTCATGAACATGGAGACAGGATCTACACTCATTTTTTTCCAAAATATGACCTGAAATAGACATAAAGAAGGGGGAATATTTCTCTTTGGAATTTATTAATGCAAGCACATTTGTGAAAATCACAAGAGATTCTGGATAGGAAGAGAAAAGCAAATGATCTCCTATTCTGTGGAGTCAGCTATGGCTACATGGACATCAGAACTTTACCTGTGCTGTTCCCAGCATCCTCACAGTGTCTGCTCAGCACAGATACTGATGTCCTGCTTTAAAAACCTGAAAATAACATGCGAGTGTCATTTAAGGTATGCCTAAGGCCACTTGTTCTGACTTCATACTGTTTTTTTTTAATTCATGAAAATGTCAGAATCTTCTCTACATGTATAGTATTATGCTGGGGGCTGAGAAAAACCTGCAAGCTGGTGGCCATTTCAAAAGCCCTGTCGACCTCTTCAGTCTTTCTTCTCAACAGGATCCACCCACAAAGCCCCAAACGTTTAGTATGTGGCTGGATTTAAAGACCTAGCAAGATAATGCAGAACACTGTACCTTCAAAAGTTTTGTTCCCCATGTGAGCCTCTTTCTTCCAGGATCTGAGGGAATGTCAGCACCATGGAATCTCTTCACTCGGGCTTTCTCCCACATGATTTCTGCTCTTTCCAGAACTGCTTCTAATTTACCAGCAACATGTTCTCCCAAACCCTGGTACTTGCACCACTGTGTTTTTAGATACAGACACCATCCATAGTGATGATGTATCTGAACACATCAAAGCCAGGAATGGATTTCATCCTCAGCCCACCATCATCTCACAGGGGGGATGTGCTCGGTTATTTATTAACAGAGAGGAACTGGAGGGAGATGGTATCATTTCCCCTAGGTCAGAATACAAACCTATGTCTTTGATTTCTGTTCAATTGGTGAATATATCATCACATCCTCTGGAGTGGAATTTAAGAAAATGGTTCCTATTTCTCAGCCCATGTTCCTATGCACTTCTAGGAGAGAGTGGCATACTTGGATCCATGGAAAAAACTTCAGTTCTTCTCTTCCTTAATGCAGCTGCCCCTGCCCATCATTTACATTCCCTCTTTGGAGAAAGTGGCAAGTCTCACAGGTTTCTTCCTTAAGTCCCTTCGTAGACTTTACTGTTCCCCTTCACATTAAAAAAATTCCAATCTAATAACTTCATCTGGCTTTTAGAAGTGTGTATGTGTGTATATATACATATATTTGTGTGCTTGAGAAACCATACTGCAAAAAAGAGACATTTCAACAGAGATTCATTAAGTGAAAGGAAAACTATGCAAAGAAATAAACACTGCATGCAAAATTATTCGTAACAGAACTGCAGATGTTCTAGTCAAAGAGCATGAAGACATAACTATTAGAAAGTATCTAACTCTGAAGTAATGATAGCATACAAACAAAACACAAGTTTCAGCTGTTCGAATCAAGTGTTGATTACTAAATGAAAACAAATATTTAAAGACAAGTTTAGCTAACAGATTAAATTAAATAAATCAATAAATCACAAAGTACTTATTGAGTTATTTGAGGCAGACGTACGATGTTGATACTACCCACAGGGGGAAAAAAAAAGGTTTTGAAGAAACCTTCTGTGCTAATTTATTAACTGAAAGTCCTGAGACTTGTTTGATTAAAGAAAATGATCTGCAGTCTATGAAGCAGGCATGCTTGTGAATGAAGATTTGGTCTTAATAACTGTAAGTGAGCAGAAAGGTTTCACACATTGCTGTCACCACCGTGTTTAGAGGAAATCTCCAGGACAGAATACTGTATCACCTAAACTTTGAAGAGCTCTGATACATGCCTGACTTTCAACAAAACATCACACAACAGACTGTTGTAGTCTGGTCCTTGCCAGCCACACATAAAAGCAGGTTGAACACTGCAACGTGCAGCAATTAGCCTGATTCATTAGATACGGAACGAAAATTCATCTCCCAGAGGCTCCATGTGCCATGGAAGCACTTGAAATCCACTGGTTGGCTGCAGCGGCAGGACTGACACTGCTCTGGTCCACTGGGGGGGCTGCAAGTGTGGCAGCACTTTGAAGCTTTATCAGGGTAGGGTGCCCGCTCTGGGCTCTCACCACTGAGAGAGGAGGGTCACATTCTGAGTCAATTTGCTTTTCTTTCCCTCAGCTCTCAGGAATCACACACAAAAGAAATAGAATGTATTATTTCATGCTTTCTAAAAGGAGATTGTGTGCGCCAAACTTGTAAAACACACAGTACTTCAATCATAAAAATGCACCAAAGGAAGTGGTTAACGAGATCTTCAGGCTTAGCACGGCTCCAGAAAGTGATAAAGGGACTGAACGACTCTCGCTTTCTTTTCACGGGAGAACAGAAGCTCTGAGACACAATACAAGGATTTCTATCCTTCAAGGCTGCTGAGAATCAGTGACTGTAACACCCAGCCCTTTTCAGCCATCCCAAACGCAGAAAAGTCCATTACAGCCATGTGAATGTACAGTTATGGGTCACCAGCTCAGCAACAACCTCTTGTTCCACCTGGGTGAAACAATCTCATTTCTGTATAATCCTGATGTTTGTTTGGAGTGCTGGCAGGCACTGAGAAGGAACAGTGGAAGACACAGGGTATGAAAGAGAACCAAGCACTGCTTCATGTGAGAGGACCCTTCCTAAGAAAGAGGTTGACAAAAAGAGCTGTGACTGCGAGGGAAATATTTCTCCAGCAACAAATCACTGCCTAAATTTGGGGGTGACTTTGCCCAGCAACCATTTGATGCTATGTCCTATGTTATGCAAAGGGAGGATTAGAAATATTACTGTCCTAACACGACATGAGCAACTTACTAGGAATAAAGAAAGGCAGCATGCTGTGAAAACGTTAGTATCAAGATGATGTTTCCTGTACTATATTTCACTGTATTTAAAAATGGTAATGAGTCAGAATTTGAGACTGGATAAAACCAATCTGGGTTAAAAAAAAACATAATAAAGCAAATTGTAATAAATGAACTTTGTCATTTGAACATGAAAGAACAACAAAATTAAAGCAGCAAGTGGCCTGAGATCCTTTTTTCTCAAATTGACCTTAAAAAGAAATCTTATTTGCAACTAATTAATCAACAATTTATGCAAGCATCTTGCCATTCTTTAGCTTACTAGCGCTGCTGCAATTTCATTTACAAGCAGATTTTTTCCCTGTGTGTACACACCGTAGGGGGTAGTTTCAAAGCAATGCTCAAGGTTTTAGACATATCCCACTGGCTGAACAGAAATTCCATGGTTTGGCTTATTTTTGGAGGGACTGGAAACCCATCCAACCTGGATGGTGCCTTTTGAAGTTATTCCACAACAGAGCCAAAGACAAACCAGAAGCCTTTTCCGGATTGTGCAGTGCAGCAGGAATGAAGTAGCATTGCTGATCACGCTGAGTTGTTTTTGGGCCTGCAGTTTTCCATGCAGCTGGTTAGGATTTGCCTTTGCTGCTCCACTGTGCTCCAATGTGCCTCTATGAATCTTTCCTCTCCTACAAATGCCAACAACAAAAACAACTAACAGCAAATCTTATGCCCTGAGCTTGGCACAATTAAGGATACTGTTAGAGTATTTATATATAAAAGTGTCCTAGGTTAAGATTTTCAAAAACTTTGATGGAATAAAGAAACATTAATGAGTCCGAGGAACTTTTGAGAAACTCATCCTAAGCGCACACATACACTTTGTTTTTCTCTTCCATCTTTGTTTCTTAAACACAAAGCAGAGGAAGACCTGGCTCTGCAATAATGCAACAGGAGACCAGGATGGACACCAGAACTGACACAATTTAGCTTCTCTGGGAGCTTAATAGCCTTTAAATCTTTCTGTTGAAGCCAGATTTGACTGACTTGGTCAAGGGATGCAGTATTTATTAAGAGGGACAGACAGACAGCCATGAGATCATGGAAGTCATACTTGAAAAAAAAAAAAAACAAAAAAACAGTGAGCCAGTTCAAGAGGCAATTGTACTGAATACTGATTTTCTAAAGCCACCCTATTTATACAACTTCAGTATTCCAGCTAAGAGCCAATATTCAATATGCAAATATTTTGCAGTAGAATGGGAAAGTCAAATGTGATCAGGTAGCAAATATTAAAACAAAGATAGAGAAGTTTAATGTTCACTGTATCCTCTTTTCAATTTTTTAGACATCTTGAGCATCAGTGATATTGACAGTTACATTTTAAAACAATAAATCAAATTATCAGAAATCACTATAAGAAATTTAAAATTCTTAATATGATATTTTAAGGAAAACAAAAACAAAAACAAGGAAAATGCATGGTTTTCATGCACCTAGAAAAATTTCTGTCAACATGCAACTGAAACAAGTGCATTTCACAACTACCATTTTGCACAGAGATCCCATTGCAAATGAAATTTGTCCTGAACACTCAAATTTCCCAGGATTTGTCATCTAAGGGACACGTAGCAGTCCTGAGCACTGGGATGCTGGAAGCTGTGGGGTTCACTTTATACTAGTGAGCATCTGTTGAGTCTAATCCTTGTGATTTATCAGAGCCCTGGCAAAGAGCTTTGTTTACTGGGCTGATGTACTGTGAAGTTGGTGCGACCATCCAGAGAAAGAAGTGGAAGCAGTGCGGATACAGGGAAAGAATAGGATCTGTTTCTGTGCTTCGAAACAGGACTTTGCAATCCATGCAGTCATAATTTTAAACTAAAATGGGTGGAAAAAGCTCATCTTCTTATTGATATTATCTTCATTCATTTAATGATCAGTGTGTCTCCATAAAACATGTTCACATTTGCTGTTCTGTGCAGAGGTCATGTATTCAACTACCATTCTTAAAATTGAACTCTTTCCATGGATAACACCCCTGGATTTTTCCAGTGCTTGTTTTTATTTGGCAGGTGAAGTCTGTGAGCCAAGCCTGTCATTGTCTCTGCTACAATGAATTCCATTTAAATCTGCTGCAACAATATATGTAAGGAAACATACCCTTCACCTGATGTATGCCCTCCAAGGCAACTGACCAAATTTCAGTTCATTGATTTAGTTCTGGCTGACCAAAAATCAGTGCCTATTGTTCCCAAACATGTAATCATCTCACAGCATATAGCAATTGCTGGCTAAGTGGCTTAGCGTTATTGATAAGAACCCACCCTGATAAGAACAAATAGGACTGCCAGAATACGTTATGGAAAATTAAAAAAGCTATTTTGCACACAATTTTCAGACAGAGTTTCCAGTGCCTGAGAGTAGAGGCTGCTCTGTGGATAGGCTGTCATAATCAAATCCTTAGAAAGGGATGAGAAATGAGTATATTATTCTTGATTTACTATCACTTCATTTATGATTTCCAGTTAATACAAATTCACAAAGCCATGCCAAAGAGATACTAAAGCCCTGATTGGGCTTTCCTAATTCAAGCAAAACCCATTCTCTAAGTCCTTTTAAAGCCTTTCAGACTTCTGCCAACTCTTGCAATTTTTACTGCAAGCCTTGCAGTACTCAATGTTTAGCTTAACATTTCAGCTCCTGGAGTTCCACAACATGTGAATCTTTATTTTCAGTTTTAAAAGATGTTTATCACCTTCACGACTGAACAGAAAAACTTGCAAATTAGACTTTTAAAAAGTGTTAAAAAAAAGACAAAAAGAAGAAAGAACTTAACTGTATTATTTTGCTGAATAACTTCATAAAAAGATGATATTCTCAGATCAAATTCATGATTTCTGAGTCTGAGTGCATCCTTATGGTTCCCCAAAAGTTAGCAACACATCCTCATTTAACACAAGTCCTGTTCTTGCAAAAATTAATCTGGGGGATTTCTTTCCATGCTCATAAAGGTATGCAAAATGTTGAGCCTCTTCCCATGAGGTGTGGGGGGAGCAAATCCTGCAATCCTCAGCTCCCATGCCAGTGGCCAGGGCTTCCCCCAGGTCTCAAAGGCAAAGTGCGAAGCAGAGGAAACATCTCACTGACTACCCAGCTGGTACCAGTTTTGCATCAACTGCTTGACCAGGCAGCCCAGTCCTTAAACTGCTCCAGAGTCTGCTGTAGCTCTGTTGTGGTCCTACAGCTGTCTGAATAACCTGGTAAAACCACAGGGCAGTCAAGTGTCCCTCCCACAATGGCTGCAAATCTGCACACTTGTCAACACTGCAACAACAAAATGTTTGCTTTATTTCCCTCTTCCTCCCACCTCCTGATTTCCTCTTTTTTCCCCCCTCCTTACCTGATACCTTTTGTTTATTCTGTGAGATACTGGAGGCAGGGACTTTCACTTCCTCTGTGTTTACACAGTGCCTTCCATGGAGGCTGACAGCTTGAATGCCGTTATAATCAAAGAGGGAGTAGGGGGGAGGATTTAAGGCACAAAGGAAAATCAGGCATTCACCTACTATTGACATTTAATAAGCTTTGAGTACCTTTCTCCCCTTTGAAAAATTTACATTTCCAAGTGCAATAATTAAGATGTCTGTTATCACCAAAACATCCATTGTTAAAATATTTCCAAGCTGGGAAAACCTTCATTTAGAGTCTCTAGCAGAAAGTATTTCTTTCTCAGAAGCACTAAGACTTCCTTCATCTAAAATCATGCACAAGAGTATTCAGTGTACTTTCTGGAAGTCCCATGTGTATCTTGCATCATATATTGCTTTGTTAATATCTGTGAGGAAGCAGAGACTCCATCAATTAAACACTGTATTTTTTTTAAACAACCTTTCCTATAAATAGAGATTTAAATGATCTCCTTTAAGTATTGCAATCTTTAATTGAATTCAATACCTCTGAAAATGGAGCAAACAATCTCTGACTGATTAGATCATTTGCTTCTATTCTATTTCAGCCAGGCACTGGTTTATAGTAATGTAGGGTTTTTTCATTAGCAATTGCTGTTCAGCTGCATATTTTCTTCAATAACGTAATTAATGCTCTAGAGGTAACTTTTCTTCTTGTGCATTACCATATGTCAATGTAGTTGACACTCTTGCAGAGGTTATATACAAGCAAAAAACAGAAAAAAAATGTAAAGGACAAAAATGAAAGAGAATGAAGAAATTAAAGGTAGATTTTTTCATGAGATGGTGAGTGCCTTCGTCTCCAGTGACATCAAGATGGAAAGTGATTACTCAGCACCCTTCAGGACAGACCCATGGGAGTCCTATGGGTCACAAGCTCAGAAATTATTACATGCAGGTAGAATAAGAACCAGGTGTGAATGAAGAGAAGAAATTGTGTCCCTAAGATGATTCAGTAGGTTTTTCCTTCCTAGGTCTTTGTTTCTTGAATAGTCCAGCATCCTGCAGACAAATTTCAGCTCTGACTTTGGGATGTTATCAATGTCTTGAAATCAAATCATAGGCCTGATGGCAAACTGTGTTCCAGTGCAGTCCCTGATTAATTAAGTGTATGAAATGACACACAGAGATTCTACCAGGCAGGACATTCAGACATAGAGGAAGTCAAGAAGGGCTCATTTATACGCTCAGGTTACCCCAAGTGCTGCAGTGATGTTACCATGGAATGCTTTCCTCACAAATGTTGATTTTGGGCTCACAAATCAGCAGTGTCCCACTGGATGCAGGAAGTCCTTGTTCCAGCCAGGTTAATAGGTGAGAGAGGCAGTTCAAAACCTTCTCCCTCAGAACCTGGGTTGGAGAGATGCTCTGTACCCCTGAGTGCTCCTGGAGCCTGCTGGAAGCTCCTCATGGTGAGGTATCAAAGAGCTCACGGTATTTTGGCATAGCCACATCAGCCAGAAAGGAATGAGGAAATGGCACAACTGCACTGAGGCCACTCAGCCCCAGTGGCAGCAAGGTTCTCTAAAAAATTGAGTGGATGTTCTGACAGAGTCAATAAGGGCCACATTTTATTTCAGGCACCACAGTCTAGAAACAGATCAGCTTGGGAAGTCATTTTGCCCTAATTGTCTGTTTCCCCTTTTCAGAAAAATTTACATCTCACCATAGTTGTTAGCTTAAGAAAATTTTCCTTCAAAAATATCTCACTGGAACACCTCAAAAAGAAAAGTCTTAGTTGCTAAACATGCAAATAGTGTGCAAATTATACTGGGGAATACTCCCAGAAACTGAGGCCAACTGGCAAAGCAATTATAACAGTAAACTCCTGCTGCCTACAGCTCAAGCAAGGTGCCAATTGAGAATGGTCCCTGTGACATTTTTCCTCCAAAATTGTGCCTAGGAGTTACACGAGAGAGTGGCAGAGGCCAACAGTATGCTGGGAACTGACAGAACAGCTTAACTTTGTTTAATTTTAATTTAGTAACATTAATTGAGCCCAAATCCTTCCACATTGTGAGGGTGTTCTACACTATTAGAGGCAGACCTTCCCTTTGGTAAATTTGATGAAGTCTTACATTTTGTTGCTGCAAAATATTGAGGTCAGGCTAGTTGGATAATAGAGTCCAAGATACCATTTAAAACAGAATTAATAACAAAGAAAATGTATTGCTATTTATTAAAACTCTGTAACTTACTACAATAATTATTAAAACCCCCTGCAACCTTCAAGTCAAAATGCTTTTTTTTAAAGGCTCATTTTTAAATTAAGTGCACTGCTTCAAGTTTGTTAAATACCAATTTTTACTTTTACTTTACTGTAGTTTTCGGTCCATAGTATAAAGCACACAAAGATATTACAGACAGAAAAGCTGAAGTGTCAAGTTTGATGCCCGAATTAAATTCACTCTGTGACTTGAGTTTTTACACAGAAAACAGGCAACCTGACCTCAGCTTCTGTCTAATGTGAATGTGCTTCATTCTTGAGAAAATGAACCTCATTCAGCACATCCTGTCCCTCCCGACAGCTCATGATGCTTTCTGTGTTCCTTGCCCTACTTCTGGATCTCAGGAGTGTAGCTGTCATGGCTTGATGGCCCAGTGGGCACATAAACAAGCATGTGAACCAAATGAACACAAGAAAAGCTTTTAGCAGTGTACCTTTTCTTCTCTTGTTTTGGTTGAGAGTTTTTTTGTTTGTTTTGTTTGGGTTTTTTTAAGAAGGAATAAATATGAAAGAATCTTTCCCACCACAGGAACGTCTTGATAAGTTTAAGGTTTTTAAAGCACAATGTCTGAGTGCTGTTACTAAGGGTATCCACTAGATGAAGGTACTTAATTCACTCACCAGTTTTACTCCCCTCCTTTCCCAATAATTAAATTCCCCCACATATTATACGGAGATCCTGACAAAACCTGAAAGCAACCAACTATATCACCAAATTCATGAGATGCAAATAACCTCAACAAACAGTAAACAACAGCCTATGACTTGGAGCCTGAGTCTCCCATGGTGCAGAGTGCTCTTAATTCCCTCTGCTGCCACTTTCTCTTAGGAGGAATACTGCCAGAGAAGATGATCAATTGTGGGAACTAGAGAGAGTGCTAATTCCCTCTTTTCCAGCCTCTTGCAACTTTTTGCCTTCACACCTCCTTCCTGTTCTCTTTTAAAACTGGGTCTCTTTTCTCTGTCTCATGGATAAAGTCACCACTTCATTTCATTATCTCTAATTCCAGACATCCTGCATTCCTACACTGAAAGTAAGCAATGTAAGCCGTCAGAGGAAGAAAGAGTTTTTAAAAATATGCACCACTATGGGGATGGATGAGAGAGCAATATAACTCAGCACCAGAACAATCTGAACTGGTAAGTTTGCCTAATTTAGAAGAACAGCTAAGTCCTTACTTTCCCTCTAAATGCTGATGAACATCACATCCATGAGCCACGAATGGTACAGAACTTTCAACTTGTAACTCATGCATTTCTTTAACAGGAACAATTTCATCTGCAGAGGGAATGCGACAAAGGAAGCTGCATTCAGAGGTGCGAAGATATTTTCAAAAGGCGAGGAAGCCGACTAACCTGACCAATGGGTTCTTTGGTCGGAGCCTTTCCTCTTCTGGCGGTGCTCGTGGCCAAAGTGGTGGTTGTTTCCATGACTGACGTGGACATCTCCGACTGCATCGCGGTGGCTGTGGACTCGGTTGTCATAGAGGAAGGCACTTCACCAACAAGTCTCACATTTCCTTCTATCACGATGTTGGCATCATTTTCTGCTGCCATATTCAGAACTTTCAAGCCATTGTAGTAAAGACCAGAGAGCTGGCCTTGGAAAGGGTGGCCACGTTCCTTGCCTCCAATTTTTATGGTTGCTTGGCTATTGAAGATTGTGAGCTGACGCCCTGTGAAGATAATATTATATACATGCAAAAATGTTGACTGTGAACGCTATACTCTACACGAGTGATAACAGATTGTCATGGGGTGAAAAATGAGAGCAATAAACTATAAGAAAAGGATTTGACTCATAATTCATTGCTTTTTAATGAGGTGTCCATGAAATGCATAAATTTTGAGAGCATTTGCATTTTTCTTAATTTACGACGTTTTGGGATTTATATGTTTTTTTGCTAAAAGGCCAATCAAATATATTTGCAAATGTGTTTGGCACTATAAGATACACCCCTCTCCCTTTTACCTGAAAGCGGTGTTAACCTTTTGGTGTGTCTCAAGAATGCCAAGTTTTCTAATTCCTTAAGATAACTTTTTCTTCAAGTCTACCAACATTTAAAAGTTGTTTTTTCTTTTTTTTCACGCAATGCAGCATAGAGCCTATAGCTTTATGTACAAGTGAGTTTATGTGTGTATAGACATATACAAATATGTATATACACACAAAGTTTATACATTTGNTTATTTTTTTATTTGAAGTTTTAATCAATGTTTTTTACCTTTGTCGAGTAGCCATTCATCAACTACTCGACCAAGTCGATATGGAATTCGCTGTCTAGCAATCGCCAGGCGCTCGTTATCATTGTTTCCTTTAAAGTTTAAAGAGACATTTCATTGGTTAAAATCTGTAAGGTCAAAGGTTAAAAGTTAATACTTAAAGCTTGNTGTATTTAAATGTTTATTTCCCTTCAACATACACACTGAAAAGAAACACATGGTTCACACTGAGTATCTCAGAGGCAGATTCAAAAATAGATGTCTGATTGGCTTTCAGCAAGGCTATCAATTAAAATAAAAGATTTTAGATGTAAAAGCGGCTTCAGAAATGATACACATACCGATGGAGAAATCATGGCACATTTCCATTAAACAGAGAAATCCTCAGCAACAGTACCACTCTTAG
>VYZQ01039000.1:0-10234 GCA_013400655.1 Mystacornis crossleyi
ATAGTGGCTGTGTTTTGGTTTTGGTTAGAACAGAGTTAGCTTTGCAAAAGGCAAGATGAAGGTGTTTTTACTGGGTCTAAGAACTTTTGAAGCTGCTCTCATGCAGCCTGCTTTTTATTATATATTTTTTATTATTTTTATTATATGTTTTTATTTTTTAGAATATATTTTATTTACTGAGCTAAAGCTTACACTCTTGATTCAGCCTGTGTGACTCTAGGTGCTCCCTTAGGAATACTGGCAGCACACATATATATATATACACATAATATATATAAAAGATATTCCAGAAGACCCTTCTCAGCCAGCTGAAGGGAAAGGAGCTCATCTTAAAAAAAGGTGAGAGTGTGAAGTTTCAGACATCAGCGTGAGGAATGATGTGGTTCTGATGTGTTTGCAAGCAGCTGTGGAGTGCAAGATACAGCACAGACCCAGCAAACAGCCAGTGGTCAGTGGCAGTGGCTGTGCTGCTGATGCCTTCTCCAGCCACCCAGAAACACAGACTGGACAGGAGGGAGGGAATAAAGGGAATAAAGGCAGGGATTTATCTGAAAGGCCTTCAAAGGTACCACCCTGGGGAGCCAGAGGCTGCTTCCAAAAAGGACCCCAAGATGGACAACAGGTCACGAGTTCTTCACACTGTTATAGGTTTGGTCCATTTGCATCTCAGCATAAATTCACCAATTAAAACTTTAGCTCTCTTCCATTTCTCCACCTCTCTCCTGGCCCTGGTTTCCACCTTTAGGCCTAGGACAGCCCGAGTGTCCTTGAACAGCTCAGAGAAGCTTTGTTGTGTCTGTCTGGCCTAAGAGCTGCCAGGAACTTCAGAGTTACACACCGGGCAACACAGGATTTTTAAAAAAACATAAAAGTTAAACCCCAAGGCATCCCTGAGCGGACGAACACCCGGGAGCTGTTGCCACAGCTCTTACCAAGTTGGCCATCACGATGGTGTCAACGAGGACGGGGCTGGCTGAAGTGCCCAGGGTGAACTGGAGCCCCCGGGGCGGCTGGCCCGTGGTGATGTCGTAGCAGTGCCCCTCCAGCAGCAGGTACTCCAGCTCGTACTCCGCAGCCACCACGCCGTCCACCTGCAAGGGGCACACGCTGCTGAGGGACGGCAGCACGAGCTCCAAAGGGCCAGCTTTTATCGTTTGTAGAATAGCCACGGTCGTTAAAAAGACTGTTTTACCACCGGGGTCTTGTTATTAGAGAAATACCTGGAAAGCCTCGAAAGAGCTCAGCTCCTTCAAGTGACAAAACCTCACATAAATATTGTTTGCGTGGCCCAAAAGAATCTAAATCTCAACATATGCTAGGAAAAAAAAAAAAGGGGAAGGATTGTTGCTCTAGTCCACTTTTTTTTTTTTTAACGTTTACTGGAGAATGTAGTTGGTATCCCATAAAAAGTGTATGACGGGACCCAGAATTTGGACTGTAAATCTGTTTAAAGCTGGTCTCTGTTAGCCATCTGAAATGAACCTTTTGTTTTGCTCTGCGTTACCCTTACAGTGCACTGGGTGTTGTCAGGAAACACCCATTCCTTTCTTTCTACTCTGAAGAAAGGTGGCAAGGAAAGAGAAAAGAAAAAATAAAACAAACCAAAAAACAAAACAAAGACAAAAAACCAACAAACAAAACAAAAACAAAACAAAAAAAACCAAACAAAAAACCCAAAAACCAAAAAGCAAACAAAGAAAACAAAAACAAACAAAAATCCCAAAAAAATCCAAAAAAAGCCCCCACAACCCCCAAATACTTGGGTCCCCACCAGGCCAAATTCAGATGCAGCCTGAGGGCAGTACATAAGCAGAATATTTAGTCTAATCCCACAAAGCATCTCCTCTCACTGCACACCCAAAATGACAGTTTAATTGCTACAGCACCAACAGACTGCACACTGGGACCTGCAAGTGGTGCACCTGCAAAAGTAAAGCTGCTGTTTATTTGGAAGCTCAGGAAGGCACTTGGAATGCCTGAAGCATTTAATCCCCCTCCCTCTCAGGCTTCCAATAAATCTAAGGGGCGGGCATGGAAATGCAATGTAATATCAGTGGTTCATTTCTGGCTTTACAGTTAGGTTAAGAGATGAAAAGCAAAAAACCCCTAAAGCAAAACACACTAAACCAAAAGCCAAACCATAAAACACAACCCCCATTTCCTAGATTGCTGAATAGCTAGGACAGGATTAGCAAAACCAGATATCCCACAGTACCACGTCGTATTCCCAAACAATTTCAGAGACACAGAAGTAAGAGGGGGGCTAATAAAGACAACGATCAGTGAGAAGGGGAGCCCCATTTGCAAAGCCCACGAGGCTGCAGAGACTGTCACTTGTCCTGTTTGTAAAGGCTTTGACAGTCTCATCACACACCCAGCAGGCAGCATTTCCCTTTTCTCTCCCTCTGTGAGTGGGGGGCAGCACTGCCCAGACCCACAGTCCAACAGTCTGACCCCAGGTCTGCTCAAACAGCAGCAACTCCTGAGCCTACAGCAGCAGAGTGATTTTCCTCCTGTGGAGCACAGCAGTGTCTGCCAGTTAACAAAAACTGGGAAGGAACAATTTGCAGTTTAAATAAAAACGGCAAAAATAAAATAAAATTTTAAAAATAAGCAATTTTAGCTGGTAGCTAAAACCAGATTGGTGGCTTCCAGGAGTGAGGGAAAGGACTTGCTTCAAGCCCGTGGTATTTCTGAAGCTCTGGGTCAGGCATCCACGAGTAACTGAGAACAGCAAAACCTTCAGAGGCCTGCAAATGCAGTAATATCCACAGCTCTACGTTTTTGGGCAATTTAAAATCCTGCATTTCTTTCCCATAAAAAAGCAAGCCCTGGAAAAGCACCCCCGTTTAAATGCAGCAGGAACAGGATGATTTCTCTTACCTCCTCTAAGAAAATATTGTCAAGGTCATACGGGGTTCTAACAGACTCCACCATCCAACTCTCAGGAGTATTTAAGTTCAGAGTGAACAGTGGGGACTGGGGCATATCTAAAAACTTGGCAATTGGTCCTGGAGCAAAGTTATTCTCTGCTGTGAAAGAAATCTCTGGCTCCAAAACGTAGCGGTAAAAGCTGAAATTTCAGAAAGAAAATGTTAGAACATATATCTGCCAAAATTTGGTCATATTTCACTCTCATTGAATTTGCAGATGGCAGCAGCTTTCCCTGACCTCTGATGTCTCCAAGAGTCTTTGCAAAGCAACACAGGTTGTGTGAACTTTAGGACAGGTCAGAATTTTTATCTTGAGGGACCAAACAAGACTGTGCAAGACTCCACCATTAAGATTAGTAAGCTATTTAATTTTATATAAATACCAAATAAAAAAAATTTTAAAAGCACCCAGAATTACTTCACAACCATCCACAAATTCCCCGATTCTCTGTGGGAAATGATGCTATTATATAAATGAGCTCAGGGCAGTTCCTGAGAGCTCCTGGGGGGCAGCTGACCATGTTTCTGTGCTCACACATCCCAGCAGGTTTCTCTCTCTCTCTCCACCCCCCTCTATCATGGATCTGCTTACCTTTTCAGTGGCATGTCAGAAAGTTTAGACTGGCAGTTCATAAACACTCTCAGGTTCATATTTATCAGCTGGTTCAAAACCTGAGGTCAGGAGAAAGAGAAATCCCTCAAAATGCTGACGAGGAGAGCTGGGCAGTGTTTCTCAGACAGGACCTCAGGGTGCCACGTCACCTGCTCATCCCCAATCCCCCCTCCTTGTGATTTGCTTTCCCACCCCTCCCTTTTTAATTGGGGGTTTTCAGAAGGGTTAGCTGCCCCTCATATCTCAGGCATTCTTTCTGGCATGCTGAGACCTTCCTCAAGAACAGTCACTGTGAACTAAGCTGCTGGAGAAGTGACACTAAAATACCCCAGCGTGGCCTTGCCGGTGTGGAGTGCAGCCTAATTAGTATTTCCACGGATAAATGAACTGTGAAACTCTATCAGAAGGCCACTGGGCACCACACAGTCAAAGAGGAAGACAAACATTCCGAAATGATGGAATTTGAAGTTGCTTAAACCCTGCCCACGTACCAAAAGTAAGGGAGCAAGTCTTTGAGCATCTCTGGTCACGGGATCAACAATGGCCACAACATCAAAGTATGTCTCCCCCTCTTTTGGTCTCAGTTTAACTGCACTAAACAGAAGAAAATACAATTTTAAAGTACCAAACACACGGCTGAACACTTGAAATGCATTACAACCCACTGTGATCCACCTCATTCTGAACTGAAATTGCTTCCTAAATGCTGTGCACCTTCTGAAATTAAATAGAGAAAAAAATAGGCATATACATGTATGTTTACAGAGACAGGCAGAGAGAGAAAATTAATTTCTGGAATCTTCCTGAAAACTGTTGGGGACTTTGCTATTGCTACTTCGATTTTTTTTTAATTAAATGCAACATAGAACAATGGGAAAGGTAAAAGACACAGAATATTGTTCAGCAATTCTATACCTGTATCGCTCTTCAAAAAAATGATACTCAATCCTTGCCTCTCCTTTTGGCTGAGCAGAAAGAAGAGCATCCACTTTCATTACCAAGTCACTTGCCCTGAAAAGAAGGAAAAGAAACAAGGCTTGCAGATACCCCCAAAAATGCCTGTATTTATCACATTTCTGCCAGGCTGCAGCAAAGGAGAAGGCAAACAGAATCCAGATACCCAAACACTTCTACCACCTCTCTGCAGAGGCTCTGAAGAATTAAACAGATTTAAGGGTTAATCAACCAGTAATTTCAGCTGGTTGCAGCTTTATTACTGAGTATACCAAAGGAGTTAACTCTAAAAAATACAGAAGAGCTGGGGATTTTATAGGGGTCAACCATGTTACAGTCACTGCACTCCTGATCTTCACCAGACCTGAAAGCCATTCACATCAAACCCTTGTTCCAGTGCTCTTCCCATTTCCCACTGCAACTCTGAGCACTGGGAAGCAATCCTGTAAGTGGGGAAACTTCTGAGAGGGGATCCTATCATAAAAGATCATTACTTTTGACTACTTCTGCCTTTTTTAGTATTCCTGTAAATTTTCAGTCTAGTATTTTAATATTACAGTCAATCTTCAAGGTGTGAAACCTCTTGAAAGTTCAACGAAAATTGATTTGTGCATCACACCTTTGCCAAGAAGCAAAGCTGTAACCTACAGGTCTGGCAGCTTTTCCTGAATTAACTGTCCCAGAGGTTTATAGTGACAGCTGTTTAAATTGTTCATACCAAACTCACAAGCCTGGTGAATTCCACTAAGTTCCACACTGCCTTCCAACGCAGCAGATAATTTCAAGTTTTTGGAAAAACCTTGGCAGCATTCAAATAAACAAAAAGAAACCCCAAACCCACTGCTCTGTCCAAAACTAACCTATCCTCAAAATACACACTCCTCCATCACCCCAACACCCAGTGGAGGCAGAAGTGCTTGGAATTCTGCTAAAACCTGTTCTGCTGGCATCCAGAACCCCACAACATTTCTGCAGCCCAGACCTCATGTTTAACTGACTTGAGCAGCCCTTAACAGCCCAGCAGCAGCATCAGGGTTTCTGCCATACCCACCACCCCATTTCTCTATCCCCACGTGCTCCAGCACAAAATCTCACACCCTACAGGGGCTCCTGCCCTTCTGAACCTCAACGTGACTTTCTCTTGAGTAGTTCTCCTCTGCTTTGTGCAGTGATTATCTAGAGAATTGCCTTTCCTTATCTCTGTCTCTTTGTCAAGTTAAAAGTTGACAGGATTCCCACAGTCCTGAGGGGGAAATGTGCTATTAAAATAAATTTTACGTTGCTAGGCCAAGCAGCACTGACATGAATTGCAAATCAGATTCAGAAAGTCACGTTATCAAGAGTCCCAGCATTTCTCTGAAAGCCTCCTTATGTTTACTCACAGATCTTCTTCAAACCCCAGCTGCTGAATCTGAGATTTGATTTTCTGTCCCGATGTCTTTAGGATGATATTTTCAAGGAGATGAAAATCATCCTGATTGAACATCTCTCCATCCTCTAATGGGCCAATAATCTACCCAAAAAAAAAAAAAAATCAGCATTATTAGGTCAAGGCTACAGTGAAACAAAATTTAAAGATGTATTAAATAAATACTCCAGCCCAGTCTCAGTGGAAGCCAATGGTTTAGGCTGCTATTAATGTCAGAAGCAGCAGAATTTAATAGGTAAATCTAATTATTTAGAGCCAAGAGTCCCAGACTAAGACATAAAATACACACTTAAAATTTTCACTGGGTCAGGCACATTAAATTATACCTATAAATGTACATATACATGAAGTACTACATCTGGAAGGGGCAGTAAGATACCAGGCCAGTTCTAACAGTCCAGCAGGACTCCAGCAAATCTCCCTCCTCTAGCCTTCAGAAGCCCCTACCCAGACAAGTCTTGCTACCTTGGTAATGAGAAAATTAGAATACAACACCTCACCACCTGAGATTTTTAACCCACTGGAATATACAGCAACCACTGGCACCTGCATGGGTTTTTTCCTAACTAGAAACAGATGAGCAAAGGAAAAAAAACCCCAATGCTGTACCCAGCTGGGTTTCATTATTTGCAGTGAAATACTGCTGTAACCTCATTTACCTCAGATAAACTACAATAAAAACAGATTGTAGAAGAGACCAAGGCACCTCGGTCAGGGAAAATACAGCAGCATTTTGCTCAGTGAACTGAAGAGCATAATCCTGCAAATTTATCCTCCCCTTCTGCCCCTGGACTCAATTCACCAGCAGCATGAAAGCAACTTTGTCAGTGAGAGACCTGAATTTGTGGCAAACACCAACAACTAGCTGCATACAGTAAAAAGAAAAGGCCACACAGGTGTGAATAAATAAACTGGTCCTAAAGACTGCTGAGACCTAAAAAACCACACACTCCTGGCTCTGATCCCCAGGCTCTGCTGCTCAAGATCTGCTTCGTTCTCATATGTGGAATATCTCTTTTTATTTTCTGCTGGTCATCTCACCCGTCCATTGCTGATCACAGCCCTCTGCCCCTTCTTCAGCTTCAGAACATCTCTGCAATAAACAGCGTGGGACAGAACAAAATCCACCTGGGGAGAGTCAAAGGCTTCTTTGAAAGTATTGGTATCCATACCCTAAAAGAAAAGAATACTTGACATTGAAATGGGAAGAAAACTAGAGCTCTGCACACTTTTTAAAAGACATCTTTATGTTTCCATTCAAGAACATCTTTGTATTTTGCTAAAATTGATCCCTGGCCCCCTTTTCTTTGTGGTCTCAGCTCTTGCTTGTCACCTACAAACACAATCCCAGCTTCTGCTGTGAAGGGCCACAGCTACTTAGATCAGTTCCAACCTTCCTGCCTGACTTTTTCAAATCTGCTTTGAAAAACGCTCTCGTATTTTTTTCCCCAGCTTTTATAAAAGATATAATTCTCTTAACCACCCAAGAAACAGCTGACTCACTCAAATAGCACCCACGTTCCTTTTGACTTCTCCAAGTTACACAGCTTTGATGATTTCCTTAATGTTTGTTATATTTAGGTAAGCCCTTCAGGGATTAAAAAAAGAAAAAACAAACCAGCAAACCACCAGTGTTACTTTTCTCTGGTCCTGCACCTTCTGCATATGAATATACCACACTCTAAAATTCATTTGAGGAACAGGCAAGGCACCCTCCCCATGCAAATACCAACAGACACGCCTACCCCAACAGCAAATTCCAAGATATCAGCTCCTGCCTCCAGGGCCTTCACAGTTTCTTCTTTTGCCATCTTGGTGATGAAGTTCTTGGCATTATTTGAGGTTTGTGTCTGCAAAGCTGCCCATATGGCTTTAGCTACCACGGTATTCTGGCTGTTGGGGTCTTCACTGGGATTATTAATCATGCTAATTCGAACGTTATTGCTGGATTTCTGTGTTTGACAAAACAGACGGGGAAAAAGTTTAAAATTTCAGATGTAATAAATATCTAATAAACACCACAGCGAAAGCTTTGCGTTTCTTCCCCAGAATACCAGAGCCCAAATGGGGTGAACAACAGCACAAGGTTAAAACGATGAATTAATTGATTTAACATCAAGCATTTAGCTTACACAGAAGCACCAGTGTGACAGCAATCCTCTAGATAACCCCGTGCTACCTAAGAGATCCAGGACCTTGGCCACCACTGAGAGTCTGGCAGACCAGTGGTTCAGCTGTAAGCTGTGCATTTTTGTGTTTCACTTATCCCTCCCAGAGCCAAGGGGACAGAGCAGACAGCAATGCCTGTGTCCCTCCCCAAACCAAACAGATATTTCAGTTTAACACCACGGCCTCCAAAGAACATTTACTGTACTGGTAGAGTGCCAGGAGGCCTTTCTGTCCCAGCTTAACATCAGCAATGTTCCAGCCCTAGAGAAAAAATGAGGCTGGAAATTAAGAGAGCCTGCAGGGAGAACCAGTCTGGCCAGGTCACACCACAGGAAGATGCACAATTTGTGTTTTGCCAGGCCCCTGCCACGTGCTGCTCACCCATCCCAAAGCAAACATCACCTACCTGATGTTTAATGGCATCATACAGCAACTGCCTCCCTGAAGGTTTATCAAAATCACCAACAATCCAAAAAGTGACCGGTCTGACAAAGGAATCATCTGCAATTATTGCAAAAAAAGGAGAAATTTGAGGGTGAAGGAAAGGAAAGCTTCATTTTTTCCTCGTTTGGAGGTGAACTATGACGCGCATGCAAAGACTTCCAAAAAAANAAAAAAACCTGCAGAAGAAAGTAAGATAGAGGGACTGGTCTGACAAAGGAATCATCTGCAATTATTGCAAAAAAAGGAGAAATTTGAGGGTGAAGGAAAGGAAAGCTTCATTTTTTCCTCGTTTGGAGGTGAACTATGACGCACATGCAAAGACTTCCAAAAAAATTAAAATTCCATAGGAAAGCTATGGATGAACCAAAGCCATGAAACCTGGCAGGACAAAATTCACAGCACTGGTATGTTAGTCTTTACTAGGTCACTCAGAAAACCCATGTGGGACAGCATGCATTGCTCTTTCTAAGCTGGATTCTTTTAGCATTTTTTGTGTGTTTGCTACCTTTCCAATTGCAAATCATAAAGAAACACATAAATAACTGGCAGATTCCAGCTGGGGTTGGAATCCAACAGCCATGCCACTTCTTTGTATTGAAGCTGTTAAGTTTACAAAATCACTTTTGTAAAAAGACAAAGGTGCTGGAGCAATCATGCATTTCAACAGCTTCCTTCACTGCCTGCTGGTTCTAAAGCCAGTGTCATAAAGGAACCAGAAAATTCCCAGAACAACGTAAGAAATGCCAAAGCATGAGTTACCATAGATCTCCTTGGAAGACATTCCTGGTCAAAGAGCAGAAAGGAAAGGGGGAAAAAAAAGGAGAGACACACATTAATAATGTGATGGTAATCCCAGGGTGTATCAAAAAGCTGCAGCACTGTTCTCGGCATAACTGAATCACTACAGTTCAGATCCCACAGCAACAAGTTTGTGCTCATTTTATTGGAAGCAGCTTTGACTTTTTCTTCCCTTCAAGACAGGTGGATGCTTGATTTTCATGCTACAGCATTAGTTATACCACATATTACCAGTTTTATTATTTGTATTTATATTACCTAGGGTGAGGACAGCACTCCAGACTGTTCACAAACACTGAATGCCACTGTGCTGTTATCTTCCCTCTTTAAAAACCTCTTTAAAAACCCTCTTTAAAAGCATGGCAGTGCCACATCAGTGCTGGTGCTGAGCCACAAACACGTACAACTTCTCTGTTACTTCAGAACATAAACGTGGTGCAGCACTACTGCAATCAGAGAGCAGTTATTAAATATCTTAAGTGGCAAAAGAGGCAGTGACCAAAAAATGTCAGGCCGTGGAATTATAATTAACAAACTTTCCAACAAGCACGTGGATTTAATTGATGCTCTACACAAGAAACTCGTTCAAATCCAAGTGACTGAGCACAAATAAAGGGCAGGCACGAGGCAGGAAGAGCAGTGGGGACATTTCAGGTACAGCACAGGGGTGGCAGGGGCTGGAGGCAGTACCAGGGGCACTTGGGACAGCCCAGCAAAGACAAGAGACAGGAACAGGAGGAACTGGGTCAAATGACAGCAGCTTCTTTCTGGTATCTAACTGAACTGGACACAGGAACCACCTGATGATGTCTGCTTAGACCTTGTTGCCTTCTCCAGCCACCCAGAAACAGAGACTGGACAGGAGTTAGGGAATAAAGGCAGGGATTTATTTGA
>VYZQ01039000.1:21062-34919 GCA_013400655.1 Mystacornis crossleyi
ATATATGTGTGTGTGTCTGTGTGTGTAATTTCAAATCCATACTACTGAAACGCATCCTGACAAAGATATAGGCTGGTTTATTATTAAAAATACAGCCTATATCTTTTAAACCAGCCTATAAAGATTATAAATTTATCCTTTGAGAATCGATCTTCAGAATAAATCCGTATGCTGACAGTCTGAGAGACCAAAATCTTGCCAGTGACAGCACAGGTCAAAAGAACAGCCCAAAGGTGACTTCCCAAGCCCATCTCCAAGGATATTCCACTTTTCACATTAAGATTTTTTTGGTTGGAAATGCACTCGAATAAGACAAGGAACCATGATTTGCTTTTCACAGTACTTAACCAATTAAACCTAGCCTAGATGATGAAGAAGGTTCAAAACTGTCTAAATAACTCTATTATTTGTGCACAAGCAGGGTGCAAGTTTCTAAACAGGATGCAATTATTGTGAAACAGAAAACATTCCTACCTAAATATGTCCTGAGTGTCTAAATCAATAAGCAGTCCATTGATGAACAGGGCAGAATCTCCTGGTTGCAATCCCAACGTTCCTTTGAAATACTGAAAAGAATTAGGCAGCCATTAGAAGAGTGCTCTGCACAGAAAATATTATTCATGAGTTTAATGTTGGGTTTTGGGGGGTTTTATCCAGTACCTCTTGCCTTGCAGGACCTGTTACAAAGTTCACTGAAGGAGAAACATTGTATTTTGGATATTTTACAACACCACCACCATGAAGACTGCGAGCAAAGCAGAGGAATAACAGAAGAACCACGTGAAGTACAAAGAACAGCCAAGTAGCTTCGGATCAGAAAAAAATTTACATTTTTTATTAAATAAATAAGGCTCCCAAAGAAAAGCTAAGTGTTAAATTGTATCTTTTGGGGGATAATTACATAGGAAACTCTACCATAACAGCAGCAGTGCCCTTAACTATCAAATAACACCCACCCACAGTGAGTGCAGCAAAGAACAGCTCTGAAGGGCAGGGTGAGCTACAGCCTGCTCTGGATCACTGGCCCAGGTGTTCTCTGAATAAAAATGAATCCACAAAATCCTGGGTTTATTGTGGACCAGAGTCTGATCTAACACACAGCACAAAGGCCACCAGGTAGTTTTACATCCTGTACTTCGTCCCTTCCAGAACCACAAGGGACAAGAGTGGCAAACCCCATCCCTTCTCTTTTATTTTATTTTATTTTATCACTACTGAACAGCAAGGCATTTCTCCCTCAGAACAGGAATCTCAGGGGGCTTGTAAGCAGATTTGCATTTACTACGAGACTCAGCAAACATCATTGATTAGATTTCTAAACAATACATGGCTACTTAGGGTACATTGTCTTTTTTTCTAATAATACCAAATGAGACTGAAATGTGTGATTAGAGCAATGTAGCTCACACAGCAAACACTGTTTTTTGGCTTTTTTTCATTTGACTTTTTTTCTTTTTTTTCCTTTTTTTTTCATTTTTTTTCATCATTGACTACCTTAAACTTTTGTTTTGCACTCTATCCAGACCAGACCACCTGGCATATTTCAATTGCACCAAGTTCTGTGCCAAAGCCTCTACAAAATTCCCCAGTGGCTGTTGGTTTTTTCAGAGCTCTGCTAATGCCAAGTACCCAGCTGAGCTGTCTGAAACACTTCTGCAAACACAGAGCCTACCCAGGGCCCTCCAGAGGCCCCTCGTGCCCTGGGGGCTTTTATGAGCCTGTTTCAAAGCACATCTGGACTTAGCTGGTAAGTTTTATTAATTTATTTAATTTCATTAGTTTCACTCGCCAAGCACCAACACTGCAACCATTTCCTCCACAAAGTATGAATCATTCTAAAGCCACGGCAGGTTTTGAATTGATTCTGTGACTTCCTAGTGATCCCTGATGTGTACAGATATCCAAACATCATCTCAAATTGGATAATGAGAACTGATTTCCTTCTGCACCCTTCAAACTGTACAAAGATGCTCAATACAGCTGCTTTTCAAGTAATAAATTTCTAACAAGAGCAGCATTTTCATATTTGAGCAAAGAAGCTTAATTACGTTCCTCATCCATGTTTGAAAATCCACTTCTTCACCTCCCAGATGCATATTCCAGAGCTGTGGGTGGAAATGCAGAAATTGAGCAATGTGCAAACAGAGTGCAAAGGCACTTTTTGGACACGTTACCTTTTGGTTCTCTTCAATCTCTGCCCTGAGTTCCGAAGAGACAACTGTTTTTGTTATGGCCCTACAAAAATAAAAACAGCATGCCAGGAATCAACTTTGTTTATCTGCTGGGTAGATATCCTTCCTTTTGTACCTTACATGTTAAGATAATTAACTTTCTAGTATAGAGATGCAGCAAGAAGCAGTTGCACTTGGTGATACCAATAAATAGCAGTTTCTTCCACTGTAAAATTTAGCAGCACAAAAATAATAATAACCACATGCCAACACTCTAATCGGTGTCTAATTTCACATTAACCATTAAAAAAAGCCTGCAGCTGCCAAAAATGTAAAGATGGAGGCTGGCAAGAGAAAATAGGGGATTTCACTCCTCCTGGTGTGTTCCCATTCCTCACTTTGGATCTAGTGACTGCATCCTCACAGAGTGGGCAAGCACAGCCCATAGATCAGACTGAAAATACAGCAAAATGCAATGCCTGCCTTTAGAAGCTCTAAACAGCACTTTAACATCAGGTGATGGGAAATAAAACCAGAAATCAGCTTTGAGACTGAGAAATCTCTCCTCTCAGGTGCATCTCCACCTACTCAAAAAGGAGGAGTTTCTATAATATTATCTTCACAAGCCAGGCAATGGAAGTTATCAAGAGAGATGTATCTCTAGACTGGCTGGCCATGCCAGATCATTATGGAATTTTTGGAGGTTGATTTGAATATGATAAAGACAGTCAGTGACAAAGTGCAAAAACCAGTGGAGTTGCACATCAGCCTCTGACATGAGCCTGACTGGGCTGTTTGGCAAAGTGGATCCCACAAGATGAGTGGGACCCCGTGAACAGATAAATGTTAAGGCCACCAATGAGAAAACCCAGCCAATAAATTCTTGACTACTTCATGTTTAGACACATTTCACAATAAAATAGCACGGGCAATTCTGGCAATTTTTCTACCAGCCCACATCAGCTGCCATCCAAGAAAAACATCATAAAATCCTCTTTGTCACCGTAGGCTGAAGAACTTCCCAGCATAAACATTCCCCAGTGTTTGCTTCCAGCTGAATGAAAGTCACAATTAACCCAACCAAAGCTGCTTGCCTCAGGCCCTGCTCAGGAAAAGGAGAGTAAGAAAACTTCCCAGGAGTCAAAATTAAAAGTTACCTGGCCTTTGTAGGAAAGTTCTGACTAAGATCTTTCATGACCATCAGAGCATCCACGGGGGGAGCAGCCAAAATGCGAGCAGCAGTTTGAAAGCTCAAATCTTAGGAGTGAAAAAACACAAGTCAAGAACTCAAAACTGAAAACAAGGCAACGCAGAAACATCTCAACTTCAGCTGTCAACTTTTTTTACACATTACCTAAGAAAACTCACTTTCTACCTGCACTTAAGAGATATTTCTTTTAAACTCATCTTCTTTTTATTCAACTCTACGTGTTGCCTTGAAGCAAGTAACCCTTTCCAAGTGTGTGCTGCCCACAGGTTACCTCAGGGAGTCCAGACCAGCACTCTTTCTTCCTTTGGCTGAGGTGGGAGGATTTGCCCTTCCACTGGCTACAGGTATATTCCCTGTGGCTCCAACATAACATTCATACTCTTTTTGAGAGGATGAAAAGCCTTTTCACAGGCCTCTACAGATGTTTTCCAGGGAATGAGGCCAGAGTGGCATGTAACTGATTTTGAAATACAGTTTTCCTCTGGTCTTGAGAAATCTCAAGATTTCACATCAGAAATGGGATCACAGAAAGAAACTTTACATTCCTTTTTTTTCTGCAAACAAGCAGCCAGTTTAAGAGCAAGTAGCTTTACTGTACTTCACAATACAGAAAAGAACCCTCACGTCATGAGTCCTGTGAAACAATCCAAACAGCTGTAATTTCAACAGCACTCTACCAAAAAAGGCACTCCAAAAACACAAGCATTTTCCAAGTGAGACTGAACGCAGGAATCTACAGTCAAACTGTACTGACAGCCTCTAAAAACCACGACAGTGCAGAACAGCAGAAAACACATTCACACGGAGTTTTTGGTGACCCTAACTGAAAGCCCTCACCCAGATTACCTTGTAGCTGCCACACTTTCAAAGGTGCCATTTCGTTGGTGCTTTCCACGAGGTGTTTCCTGAGCTCTTTCAGCTCTTCTGACAAATCAGGATACAGCTGCCTAAAAGGATACAAGGGTCAAACACCTGCTGTGGTTTCCTCTGAGAAAGTCTGCTGCTAATTTAAAGAAATTACCACAGAAAAAGGCAGGTTGTCAACACACACGGGCAAGTCAGGCGTGTAAAAAATAATAACAGATTAAAACACTGGCATTTCTGCAAAAGGTTTTTTGGTATGACAAAATCCAACTGAGTTTTACCTCAGTTTTCCAAAGAGAAATCCTTGCACCTCATCGATAGGGTCGTTTTCATCTATGACTGTAGCATTCACATCTGTGCCTGTGAACACACAGGGAACACCATCAGCACCAAGCTGCTCACCCACAGAAAAGCAGGAAAACCTGGGGTTTGTACGGGCACGTGCACACATAAAGAAAAACTAGACACAGAGATCACACTACCAAAATAGTTTTGGCAGATGCCTGGGAGTTTGGAGGATGGAGATCAGTGCTCTATAAAAGCAGCAAAAGCAAAGAAAACATGTAGAATTCTAAGTTCTGTCTTCACAAAAAAAACAAAACAGGAACAGGGAACACAATCTGCTCTGAGGATGGATAAATTAAGGCAAATTCAAGTAGAGAAAGTGCTTTACACCTGCAGAGAAGCTGGCTATCTGGCAAAAAATTAGTAGTGCCATCATTAAGATCTAGTCCAGGGCATGACTCCAGCATTTCACAAAGCCAAGAGACAAATGCCATGGCAAAGATATGAGGAAGGATTATTCATAAGGAACATGCTCCCAAAGGGGATTTCAGAGCTAAGGAAAGAAAAACATCTGCAATTCACACATTGATAGCAAAACAATGACAAAATTACCCTGGCGAAATTAAAATGTTCACATTAAAATACCTAAAGTAATAATTCACCTTTCACCTGGGTATCATCCTTGGCCTTATATTCTGTACTTTTAATGGCCAGTTCTACACCATAGCCAGAGAGGTAGACCTTTTCTTTGCTGGGATTCTGTAAGGAAAAGCAACAGTGTGACATTGCCATCATTGTTTTGACCCCCACATTAAAAGCTGCCACCTCCCCAAGCTAAGAAATCTCAGTCTGGTATTTCAGACACAACTGGCAGTGAGAAACAAACTCAGTGAGGGACTCTGCAGTAACACACCCTAATAATTTGATTTCCTACTGTATTTCAACACACTTCTCGAAGCTGAGCAAGCAAGAATTTCCTCTATGGACCAAAAAAACCATCAAAATCCACAAAGAAAAGGGGAATATGAAACGTTTTCAGGATTCAGTGTGTGAGCAAAGCAGAGGGAGATGGACTCCTACCATCAAATCAGATAAAGGGTGGAAAGGCACTTCAGCTGTCAAGTTCAAAAACGAAACATTCCCTGAAGAGTTGCCACAGAGAATGACAAGAAATAAAACCATGACAAAAGACAGGTGCATAATTAGCTCTGCCTTTAATGAAACGTGATCACTTTCTGAAAGTATTTTGAAGTATACAGGAGTCACATAACAGTACCAAGATCCAAAGTGTAATACACTGAATTTTGAATCTAAATACTCCTCCCAACACTGATAAACAACTACCTCCTTTTATAAAAGGTAAGTGGTGTATGCAATGAATGATTTTATTTTAATTACAGTACAAGTAATATGAGAAGTGAAGCAGCTGATGCCCTTTTTCTTTTCACATTTAAGCCTGACTGCTGCACTGCAGGCTTTGGCAATATTTAGTAATATTTGGCCAAGCAAAATCCAGCTGAGGTAACAAATCAAAGAATTCCAGTTTTTCAGAGTTTTTGAAATATAGTTTTAAATACTAATCCAGTGGCCATGGGCAATTTAGTGGAGGAAGATGGAAACCAGGATAAATTGCACTAGGAATGGCAAGTGGTTCTGTAAAAAAAATTGTAACAGAAATAATGCCTTCCTTTGAAAATGGTACCTTAACATTAATCCATTTTATACCAAGTAACTAAAGTAACTAAGTGGCCTGACTGTGAAAGATCTGACTATTTCCTATGATCTAACACGGGTAGAGAAACACGGTTTTTTTACATTAAAGTCTCTAATTAATCTGGAATTTAAGTCTGGCTTTGTGAAATCAAACGGCCTAATTTCAACAACCAGCAGACTGAAAATACCCTGTGCCACCCAGCTGCATGCCATAAAAAAATAAAAGCTGTGAGCACTCCAAGTCAACAACAGCGACAGCAGAAAAATGCCAATTTAAAGGGAACAAACTCGGCTCAGCTTTCTTTTTTAGGGAATAAAGTTACTCCCCATTACAGGGGCACAAAAATACTCACAGCAACGTAGTGCCTGAGGACATAGGTGATCTCTCCTGCCTCAGCCTTTGCAACGAGCCTCCTGTGGTGGCTGTAGAACTGGGCCGAGCCCACCTGGGCGTACAGAACCACCACGGGGCCCTCGGGGCGCGACGCCGGGTGCTTGTGGTCCCCCTTGAACAGGAAGGGCTTTGGCCTAGGAGGAAACAGGGAAGAAGGCCACGGTGGGATGCAGCATCTTCCTCACTCTGATGCCATAATGCTTTTTGCTTTTTCATATATTTCTCTCATATCCCCCTTCATATACACTTTTATGCAGCCTTTCTGTATCCCTGGTGCTTTTAGCCCACGTACTTGTAATTCCCTAAGTTTGATAACGAGCTTAGACCCAAAGTTCTGTTAGGCCAAGAGACCAAACATCTCAGAAACTTCGTAGTTGGGGGGTCAGTGAGCCCCAGACCCAAGGTCCTCTCCAGAACATTCTGTAAACTGAGATAGACCCAGGCAGGGGGAACATTCCTTACGAGGGGGCTCCTCCAGAGCCTCCCATTGGAAAATCTGTGATAGATATGCTAATATGCAATGTCTATAATTGTATAAGCAAACCATCTAAAGCGGGAGTTTTTGGGGGTGTGCATTTTCCAACCTGCACTCTGTACATCAGTCCAGGGCGGGGGCATTCCTGCGGGGTGCTCCTGCCTGTGTCTAAGGATCCTTAATAAACTCCAAGGTAAAATCCCTTTTCCCCCTCTAACCGTGTTTGGCTTTTCATTCTAAGCCCAGGATAAGGCATCAACTCGAGGCCAGACACGCAGCTCTGTTCCTGTCTCACCACTGCTGCTTTTGGCACGGGTTACCTGTGCCAAGCTGTGCCCACCTGAAGCACTGAAACAAAAGTGTAGAGCAAAGCTACGATCTTCACGAAAATCTGCTTTGTAGGGATTAGTTAAAAGTAAATAAGCAAGCAAAATCCAGCTGGAAAAGCAGATAAGAAGTCCCGGATAGGAATGATTGATTACCTGTCATTATCACTTGTTTTGGGTGTGTTCATGGTTACAAACAGACAAACCAATGAATAGACTTGAGGAAATTTCGATCGGTGCCATCTGGGAATTTATTTCTACAACCATGGGAAAGGAAACTGAAGTTCCTCAAAAACAAATTTGTGCTGACAAAACCCAGAATGGGTAGAAGGGTCACAGAAGGAAGACAAGTTTTCTTTCAGCATCAAAGGACCCTCACCCCAAATCACAGACCACAGACTCAAATTAAAACCATACCACGCATGCTTAGCTAATTACCATACAAAGTGAGGGTAGGAGGTGTTTACACTATGAATATGTATCTGTATATTGTATATTCAATGCCTTTTGGAAATAAATAGACTCCGTATTGCTTTGGAACTTGGCACTGCATATTTGGAAAACAATCCATGCAGTTGCCCAGCCCTGTAATTAAACATACACTTTCTAACTCTGAACTGTTAGAGAGTTTTTGTCCATCTCAGTTGAATATTGATATTAGATCAATATTCATATTTTCATAAATCACACCCACCGCACCAAGGCTGGCAGCACGTGATGCACGTGGGTGAAAGCTTTGTGGAAAATGAACGTGTGAAAAGGAAACAAGTGAGCAAGAGGTATTTTGAATCTAATATGAGCCTGGTTTTAAAAATGAACAACTTCCCTTAAATTCCCAGTTAACTTTTCTCTCCCCGTGGTGACTCGTAAATTCTGTATGAAAAAAGAGAATGGATGATAGAACAGATGTGCCAAGGGCACAAATTCATTTGCACCTGGTCCTTGGCTTAGGGTACAAACAAGGAAGTGAATGAGAAGTTTATTCTCAGCTTCTTTGTTTACGTTTTGTCTAAAGTGCAATGAAATACTTAAAATAGTCCCAGTTAGTCAGAAGAATAGCATGTGAGCTATAGATGCCATATGCCTGCATTGACAAAAAAAACCTCTTTGTGCTTAAAAGAGCCAAATTACCAAGATTACAAAAATCATATTGAAAACAAAAATGTTTTCATAATATGAAAAAAAATGGAATGGAAGGGTTTGGGTTGATTTTGGTTTGTTATTTGGTTTGGGTTTTTTTAATAAGTATTATATTTTATCCCTTCCTTTTGTTATTAGCAGTTACAATCAAGTTCTGTTCTTGTAGAGAAATACAAATTTTAAACATATTGTGTGGTAATGGTTTTCTTTGTCAATGCTGAGAAAACCACACAGAGAAAAAAAATACTGTGCATGCTTTCAGCCACTCATAAAACAATTTGTCCCATTAACTCTCATTTGAATATGCAACCCAGCTCCTTCTGTTTTCCCTACATACTGAAGGTTTGACACACTCCTGAGAATTCCTCCTGTCCTTCAAGAGTTTCCAGCAATTTCCAGAATTTGTTTCCAAATTTTCCTGCGTACATTCCTCTTCCTAGCAGAATTACCAAAGAGCAAGGGATACGAAAACAATCCCTGCAACCTGAATTAATACCAAATAAGAGACTGCCCCTCCTGAGCAAACAGTGGAAAGGAGAAACCAACACTGAAGAACACTGAAACAACAGATTTATTACAACCTCTTCACAGCAGGAGGTCTAACAGGTTAAACTGTAAGAGTTAATCCAATAATAGGCAATTAAACAAATACCTGTCTGCAGCTGTCTGTAAAAGGTCTCCAAGAGAGTCAAATTCACACGTTTTCTCCCCATGCACAACAAAAAACAGGGTACAGCCCTCTGGTGGAGATTCATCTGCTGCTATCTGTATGAAATAGTTATAAAAATGTAGGTTGAATGTTTGCCCTTAGAACAAGGGAAAATTATAACAGTGTAGCTGTGCAGCAAACAATATCATTTCCTACATTCCAAATTAGTACTTCTTCCACGTTTCTGACATAATTTTAATGCAAGGTGAAATTGCAAGATGGAGAGTTAAGCCTTAACTTATTTCTCTGTTCCTATTAACTATCAGGTTAATTGCAGGTACAGAAAGCAAGGCTTGCAATTTTAGGGGGTTTGGTTGAGGGTTTTTTAGGTCTTAGACACCCCAAACATCTGGATTTGTTAAATATCCAAGGACAAAACGACTCCAGATAAGTCAAGATGTTTCACAGCATTACTGAAATAAAGCAAGACAATTTGCAGTGAATTAGATGATAGCTCGAGATTACAAAAGAACAGAGAACACAATGAACTTTTGTTTATGGGTTCTAATCACTATATATATAAAAATATCTTCAAGTAAGTTCAGCAGCAGCATCACAAGCACCAATGGAGCCCCGGGGATGGTCCTCATAAAAATCTTCACAGCATTACTGCTGCAGCAGGCACAAAGGTATGCAGACAATGCCAAAATGCCAATTCTTTAGTCTACTCCAGACAAAAACTCAGCACCTCAGGAAATCTGTGTACACATCCCCCCCTGCAGCTCAGCTGAGCAGAGCAGTCCATCAGTTCAGGTTTTTTATCCTCACGAACGTTTCCTTCCACACCTCACTCCTTCCCCAGCCCTGGCAAAATGCTCTGCACCCTGTCTGAGTATTTCCTGTACTAACCTGCTGAAAAGCTTGAACTGTTGCAGAGTAAGAGCGTAAGGACAAGGAAAATTTCAACAAATTCTGCTGCAGAGGTGACAGAGTCTGGCAGGCTACTTTCAGCATTTCCTGGTAAGAAGAATAATCACTACCTGCAAAGTCAAAGCACAAGCAGTTATCTTTCTGGCCCGTGTCTCACTGAAGAGGGGCTTCTCCTCTCAGGGTGATTTCTATCAGCAGAAGCCCATGACATTAATCCTAAGCATGCACACGACCATTCCTCCTCCTGTAATTTTCATTACACCCAATTCCACACATGCACGAGAGTGAACTTCAACAGAGACCCATGAGAGTCCACCTGGGTCCATTCCTGAGGATGCAAACATGGGCTGGGGAGGAGGGAAACCTTTAAGAGCTCCCATTTAGTTTCAATTGAGAAATAGCAGCACAGAGAAAAGGCGTTTAAAATATTTCATACTTCACGCTGAAAAAGAATCTGGCAAGCAAAATGTTTCAGACTCGTCCACTACAGCTTTTGTCAGGTGGATATCCCAAAGCCCTGAGCACATTGTAGCAAAAAATATTACTGAAATCAGTATTTTAAAAGTCAAATGAGGACTAGCACAATGGAAAACAAAAAAAAACCTGTGGTCTATTTTTCAGCTATCAGTCAGCATCAAGAAAAAGATAAAAACTTACCATCGTGCTCAGCTGTCTTAATATTCTCACTGGCTTCAACAAAATTCCAGAATTTCTCTTGACCTTCTTCTGACAAAAATTCACTAAGTAAGAGGAGAAGAGTGAGCTAGATCTACAGATTTTCTCTCAAGTTACAAATCGAATACCCTGCAATGCTTTACAGCAGGTTAGCCCCCACCACGCAGTTACCTAGATCAGGGAACTGTGTTACTAGAAAAAGCTCTCCAGGAAAGCTAAAAACAACCAAATGATAGTTGCAGAGCAGGACGGACACCCAGCAGGTGAAAGCAGCTTGCAAGGCACCTACTGATCCTTCAAATGCCACTCCCAGGCAGCAGTGCCCACCCTGGTGGCTCCCCTCCCTAAGGAACTTCTGTGCTGTCTCTCTTTTATGAGAAACACATTCTCGTTGATTTTGCTGAAACAAAACTGGGGATTACTGTAACTATGAGCTTTGGGGGAGGTTTTCTGTTTGCTTGCCCTTAAAACGAGCAAAAGGAGAAGCGACAGCTTCAAACCCTGCTGTAATTCCCATATATTAAGGGTATCTCTGGGTGTGTATACAAGGTTAGACAAGGAAAATTCCTTCTCTGAGCACTGCTAAGCACAAACACTGTACCATACCCACACGTGTAACACACTTGCTGGGCTAAAGGAGCTGCCACAGAAGATCCCAGAGCCCCCTCAGCGCCACTGTAACTCCTGCGTTCCCATCCAACAACAAATTGGGTGACAAATTGCAGTGCTGGGCTGAGCACAGGGAAGAGCAGCAGCGACCTGACACTGCAGTGCTGCATCACGCTGCAGTTCAGCCCAGGTGAGCACCCCCTCCCTCCCCAAGGTCTCCAAGGACAACGGATCAAGCCTTCGGCACGTTATTTCCATTATTTGCTCACTGTTTCGCCCTCTCTTAGGCTGAGTTTCACCCAGTCTCGCAGTGGCAGGGTATTTAAATCCTACAATTAACACCTGTGCTTTGCATTTTAGTGCTTCAGGAGTTTTCCGAGTTCAGCTGCTCCAGAGAAGGTTACAGAAAAGTGATTTCACCTAGGGCACAGCTGTCCTCTGAATGAAAGCCACGCTCATGTGAATGAAACCCAGCAATGCCCAACTATTTTCACGTGAAATAACGTGCAGTAAAACAGACAAAATTCCACATTTGGCAATATCCTTAAGTGAGACAAAATTAGGCACACACGAACTTGAAATCCTGAAAGTCCTACTGACATCTCCAAACTAAAACGTGACAAAATTAAACAAGGGGGGATTTCAAAAGTGCTAAGCAGGCTGGCAGTGAAATGACAGCATTTTGCTTTCTTTTTACACAACATCTTAAAAAAAAAAAGTCTTTAATACCACAAAAGAAATGTTCCTAGGGTGACTTGCACAACTCTTAACAAAGCCATTGACTTTAATCGATGCACAACTCACACGAACAAAGTTAAACTCAAGTTTTACTGAGCTAAATATACAGGAGCATCAAAACCTACAAAGCCTACAGCACTGAAGAAAAATCCATTCAGCTATGGAATTTTACGAGACCATGCTAAACTCTTCTATCTGATGCTTCGAGTAAAACTTCCTAAGGCAAAAAATACCAACCGTGTATGGTTATTAATGTTTGTTCTAATGCACGATGAAAGAATTTATCACACAGAAAACCTACTACTGTCTCCTCTAAAACACTCCTCCCCTCTCCCCACGCACAGCAGTGATCACATTCCCACGTTATTATCGTTGGTAGTGACCAGAAACCAAAGTGCCACGTAACAAAGACAACACTCTACTTCACCCTTGAAGCATATTCTGATTTGACAAGGAAAAAGAAAAAAAATCTCAGTGCACTTAACTCGTTTCAAGGAGTAAAGGAGTTGAAGACCACTTTGTGGTTAGGGATGTTGTCACAGCCTTAGAATCTGCTTTTACAAGTGAAGAGCTGAACCAGATTCCGAGAACTGCAGTAAGTATTCCCATTTTCCAGAAGACTGAAAATGATGAGGGAAAATAATAAATTTTGCATTGTCTCCTTATAAATACAGGATCTCACACATCCAAATATATTGAGGTGTATTTTAAGATTGCATTTAATAGAATGAGACGATGATGGTCTCACTTAGGCTTACAAAATCAGCAACACTACGAAAACTTGAAGAGAGGCAAGGAATTTACAATCTCACTCCTGAGACACAATTAAACCTAAATCAACTCCAGCTTCCTCTGTGTTTATGTCATCAAATAAGCTCCCTTCTGCTCCAGCACCACACACTCCTGGCTTTAGGGGGTATTGCAAACTGCACGTGTTTCAGCTCAGGGGGGAAAACAACCTGCAGGTCACCTCACGGGAGGTAAAGTCACCCCCGGGGTTAGCACAGAGCCAGCAGCTGGGGACGAAGCAGAGCCAGGTGAGCCAGGCAAGGATGAGGTGCCCCAGGCAGTGCTTTAGGCTCTGCAGGGCACAGCAGACTGCTTCTGCAGGGAACGAAGAAACAAGGATTTCCCCGGCTGCACGAAGCACCACCGAATTTCAAAGCTGGGAAAGGAAGGAAATAATGCAAACAGAATCAAGTGATACAACCTGCTGTGAGAAATGAGCCCCTCAAAAAAAAAAAAAAAAATCGTGCCATTTCTTGATTGTCCTTCATGTGTATTTTCAAACCTTTGTATTCTCTATACACACCAAAATAAAGTCGAGTGGAATTTCCTTGCCCACAGCTCTTAAGCTTATGGAAGACCTCAATTCTTCTGTTGGCTTTCCATTACAGTCTCCAAAAGTCCAAGCTTTTTTTGCCCCTCTCTGACTACACTATATTTATATTTACTACACCCCAATATGCACTCAGGTACTCTTTCATTTCTTTATCCTTTTATTTCTGGATAACTCGTTTCCCATGTCCCCCCTGCACCTGAAAAAACATCCTGCTGCAATTCTACATATATCACACCCAACAACTTGCCACGATCTAAATTCTCTCTTTTTTATTACAATCTCAGTGTAAAGAATAGGGTTATATATCTGTAGCTCTAAGCTACTTATATATATATA
>VYZQ01039010.1:0-11281 GCA_013400655.1 Mystacornis crossleyi
AAAAAAAAAAAAAAATTCTTGCAGACCCTTCAGGAGAAACACAGAAATAATGAAATATTTTATTTTTGGTGCAACCAAGCCGCGTGCAGACAGAACTCATCCCTCCCTTTCCCCGAAGGTACCAGACCATCCCGTTTTCCCAAACTTTACACCAGGGCAAAGGCACCTGCACTAAAATCAGCAGGGTAAATTCCAGGACTAGAAATTTTATAGCACAGGGCAATCCCCGACTGATTCGGATGAATAAAAATAAACTTTGGAAATAGAGATTCTTATATGGGATCAATTCATAAAAAATCTTTTTCCTTTCTGGCTCTTCCCCCTCCCCTGCAGAGTAAAATATCATCTCTGTTATCATGAAAATGAACAAATGGAGGTCTTAAAAGTTCTATGTTTAATAAAAAACCACGTACAAACCAATATAAAAGATGTATCTATATTATAAAGAGTAAACTGCTTCTCTCCAACTTCCCCCATCTGTAGGTGATACCAACTTTATATTAAGATATATTAAAATTTCAGCATTAAATTTTAGAAAGCTTCAAGCTTTTCCGTTATTGCTTATTTATCTTTTTGGCTAATTCTGGAGTGAGTAAGGCACCAATCACCAGCTCTTCTGCAGGAAATGGTTCCACATAATCTGTAAAATCAGATTTTCATGTCAGATGATTCAAACCTTCCTCCTGTTCCAGTCCCAAAGGGTAAAATCCCACAGACAAAATCCAGATCTCAAAGTTTTATTGCCTTAAATACCAGAAAACAAAGTATTTTTAAACTTTTCCCTCTGAACTATTACAAATATGCAGTAGGTTTTTAAACACCCCCCTGACCTTTTACTTTTACCTCACTCGAGGTCTTTATTTTTCATTTTAAGATGCATTTTCCAACCTCCCTTTTTAGAATCAGACAGGATTTACTGTGGTCAAGCTTAAATGAAGTGAAGGAGCAGAACTCCCACCCTGCAATGGCAAAATTTGGGTTCTGATTATTGACCCATCCCAAGAGCACCTGAACAACTGAATATTAATCATGTTAATTAATCTCTGTTTCTTAAATTGGTTTGTGATGGTTTAAGTGAAACAGTCAGTAATTAAATGGGGGGGGATTTATTGTTAAAAGAGGGTTTAAAAATAATTTTAATTTTATAATTTTTTAATTTAAGTGATTTTTTTCTTGTTCTGGGCAACGACGGAACCAAAATACACCTGAAACATCCTTCTGCTATTTCTTTTCACTTAATACTGAAAACGACTGGAAAGAGGTACAAATTTAATCCAGGATTTTGGAATCCCACACAAACCAGCTCAAAACGACCTCGGCGTGGATGGACGGCGCTTCCCTTGGAATTACAATCCCTAAAATCCCTGCCACAGTCCCAGCAAAGCCACAGAGGAACCTTTTCTCCCGAGAAAATCCTGAAATTCAGATTTCCCACCCTGTGTGGCCGTAACTGTATTCAGAACCTGGTGAAAACAAGGAATTAAAGTGCTTTTCCAGAATATTTTGCTTTGTTTTCTATTAAACACCAGGATGCTCATGACTGGGTGTGGTAAAAAATGGAATTAAGCACCTTTCCCATCACCTCCAAATGTAATTAAAGCAGCCCAAATATTCTTTTTTTAGCAGTCAGTGGAGATCACCACATGCAGCAGCTCTCAGATACATTAAAACCCTCCACATTTATTTGGTTTTATTAAGAAATTTATGAACTAATACAAGAAAAGGTCACACAATGATTTACAAATTTGCTGTGTGTACAGATATTTAACGTTTTGCTGGTAACATTTGAAAGGATATCTAATCTACCTTGCCAAAGCTGAATAACCTGGGAATATATTCATCACATGAAGGGAATGCAGCCAGTTTTGGGTGTGAAACAGACTAAATAACGTACCTTGATGGAATAACACAAATATTAAAAAAAATATTGACAAATCAAGTGCTTCGGGCAGAAAAAAATACATGAAATACTCTTAAATATTCTGGTCATTTTTACATGTCAGATGCTACCAACGCCGTTTGTTCCTTCCACCAACCCTGAAAGCACAACCCAAAGTACTTTAAACCCCAAAATATCCTTTTATTGCTGAATGCTTTGCTCGGTGACAAACCTGAGCTGCTGAAATCCTCTATTAAAGAACTTGCTGGTGCACCCTAACAGAAACCTGTATCACCTCAACTGTCAGGGAAATGTTTGTGCTTTAGAGGCTCAAGCTCCTTCGTTTTTTGACCTTTTCAGCACTTCCACTTTGCCGAAGTTGTTTTAGGGCAATTTAACCGAGGCTGGAGAGGCCCCTGAGGCTGCAGGAAGTGCTGAACTTGGAGCTTAAATTGGGATTTCATGAGAGGCGACCCGGGTTAAAGAATATTAATTAATTAATAAAGAATATTGATGGCAAGGGAAATTTAAAAGTCGTTAAGACACAGCTAATTCTCTTTTTCCCTCAGACACGCAGCACTGGCTGACACCAGAGTATAAACCCAGCTTGAAATGAAGTAAATAATTCCTTCTGTGGCCACCAAACGTTTGCTGGGGCTTTTTTTTAGATTTGTCAGAACAAAGCAGTACCAAATACTGAAGCAGCACTGGAAAGGTGTCCCAAATGTCACTTATTGCTGCACAGTTACACTGGGCCTCGCCGCAGCACCGGCTGCTGCTCGTTCTCTCTCTTTGGCAATTTCCATCTCTATTTTGGCGTTGATTTTGTTCCAATCCACTTCCAGCTGCAAGAAGAGAAAAATTAAAACACGCAGAGCTCAACATCAGAGAGAGACGGGTCAGTTGTGCAGCCTGAAAATGCAATTATAAAGCAGTGAGTGCAGGAACTCATGAAGGAGACCAAGGCACAGCTGAGCTCTAACTGAGCTTCCACCTTTAAAAGAAACCAAGCTCGAGATATTTTAATAAATCCCACCACGCCTCGATGTGTCTGAAAATCCAACACAAAAACACCCTGCTTCTAATTCACTGCCATGACAGCAGTGTCCTGTGACTGAAAATTCAGCCCTTATCAATAATTAATGAGTGATGTCTCCTCCCAGGAAGCTGATAGGGTATTAAACCAGTTATCTGCTCCAACAGAAATCAGGTTCCTGCTTGGAATTGTCCTTCTGCATCAATAAATGTTTTAGTTTTACCTTGGCGTTGCTCCAGCTGCAGAGAATTGGCATTTTCTGGCTGTGTTTGGTGTCAGTGAAACCTCAGTCAATAAATAAAATAGAGCACAGTGTCACAGTACAGACGTGGCTACAACAGCTGTCTCTTCCCAAAAATGTGTGACAAGGGAAAAAAAAATGGATCATGGTGCACATGATGACCATAAAAACACGTCCAAAAATGAAACTGAGCAGTTCAGGTTATTGCTGGAGAATTAACACTGCCAAAGGTGGCATGGGAGAAGAATTTCCAGGACTGCCCAGGGAATTTTCCTCTGTAATGTCATGGAATAACAGGGGATGGAAACTGCAATATCCAGGTTCTCAGGTGAAAATATAATAATAATAATAATAATACCTCAATTCCAGAGGCACTTACTGGGTCCAGGATCCTCAGGATACGTGTAAGGTATGAAGAAACTGCTATGTAAAATAAACACATTTTTAGATCCTGCCTGGCTGCAGAAAAGAAAGGAAAAAATTCCTTATTTCAGCCTGAAGAGGTTTTAGGTTGTGAGAGGGAAACTGAGATCCTTTTTTATCCCTGAGAAGAACAGCAGCACAAAATCCTGCTTTTCCCTTCAATGCCCTTACAATTTCCTTCTGATTTTGCTTTAATAACAAGTTCCATTAAGAATTTAATTACAGCTTAAAATTCACATTATGTAGGACCCTCCTGCTCTCAGATCCAGCAAAGACCTCCAGCACCCGGATTTGGGAAAGGACTTTTTCCCTTCACAAATCTCCTGAGTGAGACCCAAATTTCAAGACCGAGTAGGGTGAAAAATCATCCTGCTCACACCTTGTCACTGCCGAGGTGGAATTCCTCAGGAATCCCTCCAGAATGTACAGCTTTCTCACGGATTTTCCGAAAACCAGGATTATCTACAATGCCTACCAGAAGCATCAGGGAATCAATAAGATTTTTGCTCTATCACGGGTTTTACAGAACACACACTTCCTGCACAGCAGCTGGAGAAGCTGCAGGATGAGAATGCTTGGAATCTGTGCTGTATTTTTCTGTATTTTCCAGGTAAATTACTGCAGAATGGTTCGTTAGGGGCAGACTTTTGTTTAGGAAATGAGAATCCTTAAGAGAGCTAATGACCTCCATTAGAAATCCAGCTTTATTCCAAGTGTTCTGGGCAGTGGCCAGTTAAAGGATGGGAATTCCCGGCTCGGGTGTGCCCTGATCCATCGGCTGCAGGGGATAAGAGGATTTCACCCAAAGGAAAGGGCTCTTGTGATAATTTCACCCGCAGAACGCTGAGGAATAAGGAGGGGAAAAGCAGGAAGGACACGAGGGCTGCTCAGTGGAATTGGACACGCGGGTGCCTCTCCTGAGGGAAATATTCCCATGGAATCCAAGATCCAGCTTGGGAACTGTACTAAGTGCCCTCAGCCTTCAGGACCTGTTAAATGCTAATAAATTGATTCACTGATGATGCAGAGGGTTTCCAATAAATGTATACTGAACTGTTTATCATGTTTATCAGAATGCTTTGCAGTTCACTTCACAGATACCCAGATACCCTCACAGTTTGTTGTTAATATTGTCCATAAAATGCCACAAAAACGTTGGAGATGTTGAAGTGAGGCGTGGTGAGGTTTGGCTCCCTGTTTAAACAACTGTGCCTTCACTTGTGCCCTCTCTGCCAGATATTAAATATATATATTTTGTGAATCTGAGCCTTCAAATACAAACGTGCCCAGCTATTCCTGGCCAAGCAGCCCCACACCGGGCCAGCAGCTGTAAGGATTTCCCACTGAGGTTCCCATTGGCACCACAGCAGGGACACAGGGCTGCAAAGCCAGCCCACCCTCCCCGCTCTGCCCCAGGGCTGAGTCTGAAGCAGCAGAACGATCCCGAGGGGCACTTACGCCTTCTGCATATTGCAAAAATCGCTGGTTGGTTTCTTTTTTCCCAAAATCCTCCAAGAACTTCTGTCTGTAAGCCAGGACCGTGTCCACGTGTGTCCTGTGCTTCACTGCGAGGTCCAGGGCTCTGGAACGAAGCGGGAACGGCTCGGGCAGGCTCGGAGGGCAGAGATCCCAAATCCGAGCACTTCCACATCAGGATCAGGAGGTTAAAAGCAGCCCGTGGTGAAAAATACCCGACAATTATCCCCACTGACAGCCTCATCACGTCGTTAATTGGACCACCGGAGGCTTTTTATTTCAAGGAAAGGCAGAATATTGGAGAGTTTAGCACAAGGGACAAAAATAATAATGTTTAGTAACTTTTTTATAGTCAGAAATAGGTTCTGAACAGTCATAATACAGATTTATGATATATTCTATAGAATGTTTACAAATATTGAGCATAAGGGACAAAAATAATAATGTTTAGTAACTTTTTTATAGTCAGAAATAGGTTCTAAACAGTCATAATACACATTTATGATATATTCTATAGAATGTTTACAAATATTGTATAGGTGGGGAAGATTAGACAGCAGATTAATTTAATTCATTACTTATACCTGGTTTCTTCTCAGTGGCTTAAGAACACTGATATTTGATATACAGAGAGTTTTTAGATGATACATAGAATAAAAGAATATTCTTTTCCTAATATCCAGCTTAAACCTCCCCAGCCACAGCTTCGTAACAGAACAACAATCACAGATATATGGGGGAAAATCAACCTTTTGCCTGAATATTGGAATATAACAGCAAAGAAATGAGGAGTAAACAACTCAGAGGACTCAGTCAGAAAACGTGGGGGTTGGTTTTGTTTAAAGGAGAAATTCCTCCTTTGTTTTCTCAGCCCTAATTCATACTTTCTCCACCTACACAATGCTGGGAGCCTGAGTAGCCACAGCTCTATTTTTAGCAACAGGACATTTCAAACCAGCCCAAATTCCACAGCCAGTCTGGGGCATGGCTGAGGACTTCTCTGTGCTAACTGATGAGAAGGCAAAATGTTATTTCAAAACACTTCCAGGAATATTTTGGGCTTTTATCGCCAAATATTTGTATTTTCTAAATATGACACCAAAAAAACGCTGCTTTTTTTTCGGTTGTTGTCAGGCTGCCTTTTTTGTAAGGTTGGGGGTGATTAAAAGATAAAAAAAATGAGTCAGCAATAAAACAACGGGTTGAAATAATCAGGAAAACATATTTCAGTGGGAAAAAACCCTACCTGTCCCAGTTGTAAAGGTTAATGTTGACTTGGATAGCTTGGTAAAGCAGGCCCGACTGCAGCAGGAGGGTTTCAGCCTCCTGGGCATTCCCGCTGAACAGCAGCATGTGAGCCAGCCTGGATTCCCTGGAGGGCAGATCCTTGATGGAATTGATGTACTGGACTTTGTCGATCTGCTCAGGAGGAGGGCAGCAAGGCAATTAATTAACCAAACTGTTTTTTTGCAATAGTTTAATCGGGGTTTAATTGCGTTTTCTTACCTCGCCGATTGCCGCGTAGGCGATTTCAGCTGTGCTCATGTCCTTGTTGGCCACTGCCATGGCAGCCAAGCAAGCCCACAGGGTCTGATCCTGAAATTCAAAATAAAAACAACTCCTAAGCCTTCAAATCTTTGTGATCACGCTGCAAATGACTCCTCAAAGCAACTACACGAGGCCTGGAAATTATGGGTAATAATGCATTTCTCTGTGTGCCATTTATGGCGCCGTGGTGTTCCCTTTTAGGAAATTATTAATTATTTCTCAGAACTAGGAATTAGAAAAATTTAACGGTAGTAATAACATTGCACTTTTTTATTCTTATTTTTACTACTTTTACTGTTTCTGTGAGGTTTTTTGGGGTTTGTTTTACATAACCTTGAGGAAACCCCATGAACTCAGAATATAAGGAAGATCCTAAATGACATTTTGATGGATTTTCAAGTGACAACATTATCACAGTGACACACTAATAAACCACATTTTACTACAGTTTAAGCTACCACATTTAAATCTCTACTCAGACAGGACAAATGTAATTTTTGACTTGTTAGTCCAGGAATTAAGGGGGTTTTAATATTTTTGTTGAGTAGGTTCGATAAAGATCTGGAAATGAAGACTTTGCACCATGCAGGTTTTCAGAAGGATCACTCTTGATTTAAATCAGAATTAACAGCTACCCTGAGGATGTTCTAAACACATCCCCACATTTCCCAACCGATTTTTCCATGACTCAGGACAAACCCTCCTGCAGGCAGCCCATCATCTGGGAGAATTAAGATTGTTCAGAGAACAAAAAGCTCATAAAATCTTTGTCACCTTCTCCTCCCACTTCCCTTTTATTTAGAAAATCAGGAGATAAATGCTGAAAACTCAGCCTGAAATTATCCAGGAGATGAAGTTTTTAGGAGTTGTTCCCTGATGGGTCTTGCTGCTTTTTTTCCCCTCAGAAATAGAACCCATTTTGTTAAAATATCCTGACTTGGGTGCTTAAATCAGATGACGTGGACACTGAAAATAAAGGTTCTGTTACAATTAATTATGATTACACAACCCAAATTATCTGGATGTGTATTAAGTTAATAACTGGTTACATAAATATTTGAAATACACGTTTAAGGTCATGACAAAAGCTTTTTTTTTGTCATGTCAGAAGCTCAACTTTACTAGGAATAACTGGGAGCGAGGGTTTGAAGGGATTTTGTTGCTTTAAAGACTGCCACACTCACCTCATCTGTTGCTGTTGTCTAAAGAAATACAAAAGAAAGCAATGGAAAAGGAAAAAAAATAAAAAGAAGTGAAATAAAATATGGAAACTAACAGATAATTGTGGAAATGTCACTTTTAACTGGTTATATTAAGGCCCAGACCTGAAAATTTAAGCCTAGAACTAAATTCCGTGAGCACCTCCGTTCAATCCCGCTGGATTCTGGTGTGACTAAAAATAAGAATCATTATTGAAAATGGAAGCTATGAAACTGTCACGTGACGGAATTAAGAAAACCACATCATTTCCCACCAGCAGCCCCAAAAAAACGAGCGACAAAGCGAGGCCGGAAACGAGACGTAACATTTGATAGGGATGTCCAGGATGAAAGGACGCTTAAACCCACAAATATCCCCGAATAATGGGATGGGAATATTCCCAAAACTCAGCTTTACCTTGACGAAGCGACAGAGCCTGACCCCATCTTCCCACCTGGAGGCGCCGACGTAGTCGTGGAGAATGGCGGGGTAAGGGGAGACCTGCAGATGGACAAGGGACCCGTCCGCTCTCCTCACGGTGACCTGGCTGCCCACAAAACTCACAATCTGGGGGTTTTTGCTGAATTGGCTGTGTGGAGAAAATAAAAAAAGAACAAAAAGAAGTTAATATTGTGTTGTTTTTACAGGAAAGGATTTCACGTCGGTTATTTGCGGCCTAGTGGTTTTGGTGCTTTTCACGTCCAACGGGATTGAAGCAGATCTTTGCTGTTTGTTTCTGACAGAAAACTGAGGCAATATTTCATTAAAAGAACTCAAAATTTGCTTGTGCATCAAGATGCTGCTCTGCTTTCAAACCCTGCAGCGTCATTTCAACCCGAAACTTTATAATTTTCCTTATAAAACACTTCGGCCTCAATTCCGCATCGAGAAACAGGAGGATCGTCAAAAGTTACAAGCCCAACTTTTACTTCTCCTGACCACGTTTTGTTAAGGAAGGAGGAAAAAAGTGAAAATAAATCGTATTTGGATGAAAAAAGGATGTCTTACCCGGCATCTTTCTCGTAGAGGGTTTTTGGGAGAAGATCTTTATCCACATAGACCGTGTTGGGGTAATACCAGACGGTGAACCTGGAATCCTGAATCCCACAGAGGATGTTGGACGTGTCATTCCAGGCCAAGCTTTGCACCATCGTCCCTTCATTGGCAGGCAAAAAATAATAAATATTTCCACGAGAAACTTCTAAATAAAGGCAATTCTGAAAGGGTGGTTATTCGTCGTTTCTGGCTGCTTTTCTAAGGGTTTCATCCCAAATTTGTAACATTTTAACTGCTGCTTCACATGGAACCGACAGGAAAATGATCAGAATTTAGCTAAAATTTACTAAAATTGTTTTGACCTCTATCATATGAAAGCCACAGGTTTCTTTTTCCAAGTTTGAGTTCACTATTAATTAATTAAAATGTTGACCCTTGTATTAGATAAAAATCTGTTTCCCTGCCAGCATCTTCCCACACATCGATTTGAATTTTTCTCACCTATTTTGACAATCTTCTGCTCTTTCCCAAACCTTTTCACTGAGGTGATGAACAGATCTCTGTTCTTATCAATAAAAGCTATTTTTCTCTCATTTGTAAGTCCTTTCTGGTCCAAAGCAATCTCCACAATCTCTGTCTGAAAAGGGAGAAGAGAATCTCTGATTTTTATTTTGGAGATTTTGTGTTTGGACATTCAAACTGATTTTTTTCCTAAACACAAAGCACAAAATTCTTTGATAAACTGGGCTGGGAAAACACTTTTGTGCGACATTTCTCTGTGGAATAAAGCATTCCAAGGGGTTGGAACTGAGATTATTTTAATGTCCTTTCCAACCCAACCCATTCCACGATTCTGCGATTTTATAAACTGAATTTCAGAAAGATTTCATCGAGATTTTCATAAACTGAATTTCACAAAGATTAAAACAACTTTGTCAGCTGAAGAGCTGACAAAGAGTCAGCTGAAAAGCTCTTTTCTATTCTATCTAAGATTTTAAAACTTTTCATCTTTTCTATTCTATCTAAGATTTTAAAACCTTTAATGGGTTTTTAGTCCCATTATTGAGGAAGCCCATTAGTGACTCTTAATTTCTAAGCAGAATAAAGACATTAAATCCTTCACTTTACCTTGTGGGTCAGAGGTTTTCCATCACCCAGCGGCTTCCCAGATAAAGCTTCAAATATAAAGATAACTGAAGAAAAAGAACAATTTGGTTTATTAATTAAAACAGCAGTTTTTCAGAGATTTTTCCAGTGATTCCCTTCTTTTTTGAGTGGAATTTAGTGCAAGTGGATAAAATATTTTCTGTGAGCTTTACCCGTGATTTTCACACTCTGGTGAAAAAAGAATCTTATAAAAACCCCCAATTTTCACTTCCTATCCTTATTTTTCATTTCCTATCTCAAATGGGGCTTTACAGAAATGACACCCAAGTTCTGGTAAAAGTTNCCATTTATTAATTATTACATATATAATAACTACACTTATTCACTTATTCATTTAATAGTTCTATTATGTTCAAAATGAGCATTTTGAGGAGTCAGGTACCTTTCTGCTTGGAGAATCAAACTCACAGTTCCCTCCTTCAGGTCAAAAATCAATGGAGTGTTCCAGTTCTTTGTCCTGCAAATAGAAAAAATCAGCATTAAAACCATCAATTTTCACATATTTCAAACACAAAGTTGGATTCAGTAAAGCANAAAGTTTGCACCCAGAATTTTGAATAAAATAATCCATACCTAAATATAAATCCACATTTCCGATATCAGACCGACTCAGTCTTAACCCAAAATTGTTTAAAAAGAAAATTGACTGAAAAATCCCACCAGGCAGTAAAAACTTATTCAAGTATTTTCTGTAAATATTCCATGGATCAGCTGGAAGCTCAGAGCCAAACCACTCTCTTCAAGTTTTTAAATAAATTTAAAGCAAGACCCATTAACTTGAATCCATTTTTCTAATAAATCTATGGATTTTTATAACAAATAAACCAGAATTTACCCTTCTCATCAGCTTTGTCCTTCACTGCCAGGGTGTCACTGCTCAGGGACACTGTCTGGGCATTTAAAATGTCTGTTCTCATGCCTGGGTATTTTGGAGAGGAAATCAATCTGCCTTCATAGGAATATAAATAAAGTCCTCCACCATCCACAAGAAGAAAATGCCTACAAAAAAAAAGAAAAAAAAAAACCCCAAACAACAGATAAGTGAATCACGAAATAATATAAAAAATTTTATTTTCAACAATGGGAAGGTCATTGTTTAACATTCTGCAATTGTTTTTCCGGTTTCCGTTATTCCTAAGCTTTGAATTTCCAAGTTATTCTGGAAGTTCTGTATGGAAAAGCTTGGTTTTAATGTGAAAAATATCTTTTTTCCAGGAGAAATGCTTATTATGTGAAATATTCATGATTTTATCTGGATATGGTTTTTTTATTTAGAATATTTCAGTTTGAACTTATTATGTTCATTACATATATG
>VYZQ01039024.1:12697-24469 GCA_013400655.1 Mystacornis crossleyi
TTTTTTCTTCTTCTTTTTTACTGGATCACATCCATAAATACTAAAGTGATAAAAAAAAAAAAAAGAAAAAAGTGAAAGTGAAAGGCAAATGAAAAAGAGCCTTCAGAACTCACACAAAGTCTAACACAATTTCATCAAATTTCCCACAGCTGACTTCTGTAGTTTATGTGGCATTTATATGTGAAATCCTTAAGATACAGTCAATTGAAGCATATATGATTAGATAACCTTCCTCCCAGTTCCCTAATAATCCAGCTGCTACAGGTCACCCATATAAGAATTATGTAGCACAGCAGTAGACCAAACATGGTTATTGACAAAACCTCTGTTGGTATGTCAAATCCACAGAATTAAACATAGTAAGAATCTAAGAAGGATGGCTATTTTGAGGGATTAGAGCCACTACTAATAACCATCTAAAAGAGGTATTTAACTTTATGTTTTGTGATGTGAAATAAACATAGACACCTCATATCGATGAGGGTCCATGGAAGAAAAGTTAATGGGAAAAATGATCCACAGTGTCTGCTGAAATGCTTCCTTGTGTCTTCCTGTGGAGTACATCGGTACCCAGAGCAGAAGCACCAGATCTCCCCTTCCCTTCCCTCCCCTCCCCTCCCTCATTGAATATTCATGTTTCCAGAAAGTTCTGCTGTATTCGGTCCCTCATAGGTTGTTACATGTTGAATCCTCCCTTGAGTTTATCCCACTGGTTGAATCTTCTTTGTTACCTCCCAGTTGCCGTATCCCTATTGGTTGTAAACCTTTGCTCCACCTNCTTAAAGGTTCCTTGCTGGTTCCAGGAATTATGTAAAGAGCTAGACAGTCAAATTCTTTAAAATCTGAAAAAGGTGACTTAGGCACTTAATTGCATTAAACAGGAACTCAGACTCTGAAACACTTTCTTACTACTTTTTTTTTTTTTTTTAATTTTCATTCCAGTGAAAATGGAAGACTTGCTCTTTTCTGTGAAGAGAGAGCATGAAAGAGGCTGCGTATACATCTTGTCAAGTCCCTGAGGAAAGTAATGGGCATGACTGTCCCTGTCCAGCCTCTTTGGTGTCTTCCTCCACCCACTCACAGCCCAGGACTCCATTTCAATCCCCCAAGGCTTTAAGTAATGTAGGTACTGGGGTGCAAATATCCATCTATCCCCAGGTGTCTCAAGATTTCTGTGAGGAGGGTGCATCACTCAGCGTAACCACACTTATAACGGGGTAACCCAGCCACACCTTCTCCTATCAGTGGAACTTCTCTTTCTTTCCCAATTAAAATTCTGACTTGCAGAAAGCTGGAGATGTTCATCAGTATTTTTCTGTACTTATATTTCCTGTTTGCCTCAGAAGTGATTTCCATAAAAAGGTCACAAATCATGATTTCCTGTTTTGATCCTTTTTGAAAACTACTTTATGGAATTCAATAGGAAAATTAACTAGTTTTGCAGCACCATATTATGCAATTAGCAGTTCCCTACATCTACTGAGTTTTCAATACTGACAGCCTTTTATAAAACCTTTCGTCTTTCAATCTGCGAAGAGAAAATGCTTTTGCAGGGAAATTTAGTGTGAGTCAAATAGATGGCTGAAATAATAAGAAGAAAACAAAATNAGGAGTCTGCCACGCTGCATCTAAGTCCTCAGTGGATGCCTCTTGCAGTCAAGATGCTGCGCATCTTGTATTTCATGGATATATTTTGTCAGTAACTGCTGTGAAAAGGTAAATGTATGGTACAACTAAATAAGAAATTATTCTCCTAAGTATAAAAATAACATATTTAGAAATTCCANGAGAACAATGTACAGTATGCAAACACAGTCAACCATTTCTGTGTAATGCTGAATTTTAATTACTATAACTAATTATAATCCTGCTACATTTCTCTCACGTTACAGATGTACACTGGGCTAATGTGGATTAAGTGCTTCAAGGAAACAGCTGCAAAAATAGGACACAATCTCATGTTTATAGAGAGAAATAGAGAACTTTTCCCTAACTCTAGCTTTTGACATCCTATTAAATGCCATGTCTTTAATCCAGTGACTAGTTCCATATATAGTGTCATACTAGTTCTTCAATGAATGCAGTAGTCAGATGAACTTTTGTTTTGTGGTAAATAACCCTTTACTTAATAGCAATCTCTTTGAACTGCACTATGAAACATGGTTTATCATATCATCACGTCGTGCTCTCTTGCCTCCCTCAAATCAATAACTTAAAATTACTGCTATATTTTATATATTAGTTTTGTTAAGGATCATTCACTGCTGAATAGTAGCAATGTCTACTGAAACAAATATCTTGTTGCTCTTCATAATCTCTTCAAAAGAGTAAGAAATCACTGTTAAGGAAAAATAAAGTCTTGCTTTCCATGATTTTTTTAAGTATTGTTTTGCTGTATTTTCTCATTTCCTGCAGTTTTCCTCTGTTTGGAAACAAACAAAATTTTGGGTTTAAACATTGTTTACATATTTAGAAATGTCACTCTTTCAGTTGTATACTTCGATCACTTTTTAAAAGTTGTATACTCTATGTTGGACTCATTCTAGTAGTATTAATATAATTTCCTTGAAATTATTTTTCTTCAGGTACACTAAATTCTTAAAGAATAGTGTAGACTACCTATATCTATGAAATTCCTAGTTTGGAAGTTAACCTTCAGGACTTCGCTAATTCAAGATATTACTGCATGCGTACTTTTTAGATGAGCATAATCTTTTAAATTAACGAAATAAAATGGATTTTCTAGATTCCGTATCAGTTTAGAACTACCTGGAAGAAAACATATTATTTTTTAGGTAGTGAAAGAGAAGAGAGACATGAAAAATCTATCTTTGAGACATCAAAACAATGAAACAAATATTATTTTATATTTTCATTTTAGATCATAACTTTCCTGCACTTTAAATTATAGGTATCAGGAATCTTAAATGCAGGGTGGTCTTATCAGCATGATACCTAGATTGTACCCATGTTCTTATGATGGTTCAAAATTGGAAGACAGTAATCCAGTTTTTAAGTTCTGTGGGGAAGCTGTTCCATTAGGTATGGTTAATCTCAAACAATATATTCAGAAAAAAACATCATGACCATGTTTCCTTTCATTACGAGTAAAACAATTGTTGAAACTGTTAATGGGAAGGTTGGAACTGAGCTATAGAATAGCAGAGAGTTATTTGGCAAATGCTTTCAAAACAGAACAGTGAATTATGTACCAGGTTAGCATGTGGTGCTGTATATATTCTTCTCCTCATTTTCAGGAGTTCTCTACTCTTAAGACTACAAAAAGTTTAAAGTGTATGGCCACTTTACACTTTGCTTTAGAGGGGCTTCTGTACACACATGAATGTAAACCTATGATACAACAAAAGAACCAGTAAAAGATAACTCGTTATCCTAGCCGTGGTCGGAGAAGTTCTGTATTCAAAGGACTGCTCTTATGTTGCCCACTTAAGAAGTCCTGGACAACACACATGACAGTTCTGGGAGATGGGAAGATCTAAATCAAGTATCTGACTGCCTGGGCAAGAACTCTGCAACAGACTAATGTCTAACACCACTATGTAAGGAAACAAATACAACCCAAGGTAAGAGATGGAGTCTGGCCTTCACAAATCTGGGAGCACAAGACCAAGGGAATTTTTAAATTCAGGTTCCCTAGACTTTGCAAAAAACAACTAAGTTTGTTTTCTACCACTGAAAGCCTATTTCTATTGAAGGGAAGGAAACTCTTCCAGCTCTTGTAGAGACTAGAAAGTTTATTTAAACAAATCAGTGAAGTACTGCAAATCGCTCTGGAGGAGGACAGAAAAATGGTGAAACATAGACATTTGGAATATAGTTATTTCTTCAAAGTGACTCTTGTGTATATATATGTCTTACTACTGGCAAAAAATACTTCTGTGTAATTTCTTTCTTGATAGTGATGGATAATAATTTCCTAAACCTCTCTGCGTCATCATCTGATAGGTGAATCTGGACAGGCTTCAGAATTCATCATTTTCTTCTTTATGTATGATCTTTGATTAAAAAAAAAAGAGATCAAAAAAGGTCTGTCACCATGGTGTGGTCTCAACAGCACAACAATTTTGATTATGGAGCAGAGAAAGAAAAAGTCACTGCCTTGCTGTGAATTGATATCAGAGCTAGCTACAGAACCGTTGCTCCAAGTGCTTGTGCAGCACACCTACCATTATAGCACAATCCTTTGGACTTTGTTTGATACAATTAACGGAAGAATTTTTTTTTTTTTTAGGACCTTCAATACTGCTTTTCAGTACCAAAAATTGTTCAGGTTGTGAACTGGACCTAATTTATATATTTAGGGCTCTCAACAATATACTCCCTACAAGGACTTGATAACATGAGGAAATATTCATGATGGTAGATCTGCACAATTCTAGAGGTTTTGCTTTCTCTGCAAGTTTGTTTTAAACTCATTATGGGGCTTTTTTAAGGCTAGAAAGTCCACAAGCATTGGGCTAAGTTTGTGCCATTTAAAGTACACCACCATGGTCCTTCAAAAACCCAAGTTTGCTGAACACAATGTGCGTAGACTAATACTTTGCCAATCTCACAACCCTTTCTCTGCAGGATTTAGGGACTTTTTGTGCTTCAGATAGCTTCACTTGCAAGAAATCTACCTGGAAAAAGTCCAGTTTCTCATCCTGTATCATTACTACTATCTGTTCCCCACAACTAAATATGAGAGAGTCTCTCCCTGAAGAACAAAAATTGCAGTGTGGATGGCTGTGTTGCAGCCTGCAATGTACAAGAGGAGTGAAGGAAGGTCATTCCCTTAGCCTAAGGTAAGTGAAACAGACATTCCCTGAGAGTGACTTCAAAGGTTCAGTTGAAAAAGATTCTGGATGTCATTGGTTGGATTTACAATTTAATATGATTTTCCCCTACTATATATGTAGGGTTCTTTTTTTCTTAACTGTTATTTCAGCAAATATAGCCTGGGGTCAGGTTTTCTTCTTCTTCTCATTCCATCTGTCAAGTATACAGGGCCACAATCTCTGCTTACTGAAGTTTTCTTACAGTGCAATATTTGATGATTTCTGATTTATGCTGTTAGTGTGTTACACTACAGTTTGAGGTCCTTGATGTTAAATGGTGACTACATGTGAATTTTTCCACTGCTGGTGTTTAACTGTGCCCAGGAAAAAACTCCAGTTGTCTCTGGAATCAAAAGGACGATTTAGTTCTTGCAACTGGCATTCACAAGTAAAAGGAAAAAAAGTACGGGGAAAGGAAAAGGAAGGCTGAGGAAATGAGATCATGAAAGACAAGTCACTGAGAGAGAACCTCAAGATGCAGGTTTTATAGTCAAATTCCAGACCAGAATACTGCTTTAAGGGAACAATCAATACCCAAGATGTCTTATAGAAATGAGAAAAAATATTTTCCTTTCTGCCTTTGATTTTCTGTGACTAGTCTAATGTTTCTTTTCGACAGTTCTCTTCCTCTATTCCTATTGTAACTTCTATTTCTTAATCAAACGGGGAAAATAAATCTGTAAGAAAGGAATCACATTGAATCAAGACGGCTTCCACATCCCTTAAATGATATTTAATTACTGGTATTCTATATATATTATGGTGCTTTTAAAGAACTGGGTTGTGATGTCCTTTGTAGGAGAGTAAGGCTAGAAGGAATGGAGCCTGTAATATTTATAGAGGTGGAGAGGAAGCAGTTTTATGTCCTACTCTCCCCCATGAGAGTGTTTGTGTCTCAGAGCATTCCTGAGCTGTATCAGATGAAGTTATATCTCTACAGTCCTTTAATCAAAAGTAAGGCAAATTACTGTGACTTGACCCCATCTCTTCCTTGACATATCAAAGCAGCAAAAGGATGCTTGAAACTGTGCTAACCAAGCAGCATTTGCATCCATTAAAAATTATCATAAGCAGCTGAGAGTATCCATCAGCACTCAGATCAAAGGGGTTTTTATTATTGAGAAATGTCTGCATGCTCCCTCTACTGATTTGATTAGGGGGCCTCAACAGGCTCAACAGGTACAAAGTTCTATTTTGCAAATCACTTCTTAAAACTTGTAATATAATAATTCAAAAAGTCCAGATTGCGTAAAAAAAAAAAAAGATAAGAAAACTGCAAGTGGAAAAATGTGGTGAGTCCTCTGATAGTGGATTTGGCTGTGTGCAATGCTGTTCAGAAATGCTGTGCCTGCTGTTTTTATAATAAGATGACCTTTTCCACTGCAAAGACACAGCCATCACAACCATTAGTAAAGCACTAATGAATAGCCTTCTATTCAAACAACAGCAGCAAAGCAGGAATCTTATATCTCCTATTTCCCTTTCACTTCATTGAAATGTGAACTCTAAAACCTCATTGAAACCAGAACATTTTGATGAGAGGAATTGAAGGAATGTTACTCAGAATTATTCCTGCCACAAAATTTTTAATTTTCTGGCTTTTAATGTTGTTTGTTGGTTTGGGGCTTTTTTTTTTTTAACTATGAGTATTCTTAACACATCTGAGAACAGATTACTATTTCTGCTGTTATTGTGCCTAGGAGCCATGATCTAGGTTAGGGACTCACCAGCTTAATATGCAGCTGTGAAGATAAATGACCCTGATTGATCTTGTGCTGCCATTTCTTATGTCATGACTCTCTTCTGTCAGACCTCCCCCTCCCTGAGGAGTATGAACCCTCCATAGGTGATACTAGGTATCTGCTCAAAAGTGGTAATGACTTGAAACACTACATCATTCAGACTTTCACATTTTTAATGACATGGGACAGAAGACTCTCTGTAGCCCAAATTTTAGAAATGTACATCATATTCTGACTTCAGTTGATAAAAGTAGGGTAGCATATTTAGTTTGTGTAAAGTCTTGTCAGCCAGAAATTGTTTTGGATTCAGCTGTGCATAGAAAAAGCTTTTCCCTAATACCCAGATACTGTGTAAAGAAGGCTACAGAAAAACTCTCCTTTTTGAATTTTCACTGTTGGTAAAGAAGAGTCTATAGTAAAATATCAATGTTATATGAGCTGACTGTTCATAGGCTCTGAGGTTTTCTTCAAAAACATTTATTCTCTTAATGAGATAATTCTTAAATTGAAAAATTATCCACCAGAGTAAGTCTGTTTATGTAAGTGTATCATTTCGCTGTACAAAGAAAATAAGAGAATGAAAAGTATATCTTCCAGGCCCATGAAATTATTTAAGAACCTAAGATACGCTCTCACTGTAGTTAGATAATTACTTTAGGAAACCCGCAACTTGCAGCAGCCTGTTGCTCACCTCTGCCCAAAATGTTGGTCTGCTCCCAAAAGGAACACAGCCGATCATGCAGGAGCAGCCATGCCTGTGTTTCAAATATGGAAATTTTCTAGAGCATGGTTTATAGCTTGGTTTCTTGGATGTAAATCATTTATTCCTGCTAAAAATTCCAGATATCAATAGTCTACAATAGTGTACCTACTGGTTTTTAACCTGTTAGAATGAATTCAGAAAAGTTCTGTACACTTAATGATGCAAATAAACATCTGGTTAAGGTTTCAGAAGCATCAGCCCAGATGAGATCACAGGTTTTCATAGGTGTCAGTGAAAAATCTGAAACCTTTTGTTTACTGTTAAGCATTTATATATATATATATATTCAGCCCAAATTTCATATATGCTTTAGCACTAAACCCCTACCAATATGAATAAGACTCAAGAGCCTAATTACGTGTGAGAGAACTAAATTTCTGATTTTCTTTTGAAAATAACTCAAACATTTTCAGCATAACATAACATAACATAACATAACATAACATAACATAACATAACATAACATAACATAACATAACATAACATACATAATATATTTATTATATATATTAGCAGGTACTCTTGTTATTGTTACACAAACAGGCTGGTGTGCTATAATGTACAGGAAGATTTGAAAGTATTCTGAAGCTCAGAGGAAGTTATTCAACTTTTAATGGCTCAGTTACATCAATTCCTTCCTTTTATTGATGTTATGTTCTTCTTCATCAGCTTTTTATCTCATTTCTAGTGCACCTGATATTAGAAGTCACTACTCTAGTCTACTGTTTTTTAATTTGCCTATAAATTAAGCTGTGAAATGGATTTTAAAATTTTTGATTAAAAGCACTAAAGAATGTTTCCAGAAGGAGACAACTGTGCTAAGCTTCCTTCCATAAAAAAGTTTTATAAGTAGGTCATAAACCCCTGAAATTAAGTCAGAAATGCTGACAGACCCCAAACTTGTAGAAGCTCTGCAAGCTCCAGTCTAATCATCTTCTCCCAGAGGGGGAAAATCTTTTTCTTCAGACTAAATTGTAGACTGTAAAATTGTTGTTTTGTCACGTAGAGCTCTGAGTATACAGTAAAGAAATGTACAGCAAAAAGAAGCAATGTGTTGTTACTATAGCAACTACAAGTCAAAAAGATATCTTAAAATGTCTTTTTCTTCTAAATTTGTCCTGTGAAACATTTCCCAGTCCTGCTTAATTATGTTACACAATATAGCTTTCATTTGTTAGCATGGGTCAGGAGAACTCCGAAACTACACCGGAATTACTGGAGGTAAACAGATATGAGCTAATGAGAGATTTGTCCCCAGTGGACCTTAGATATACTAGGCTGTGGAAAAAACTACATACAATTACACATCTAAAATTTTTATCATAGAAGATATATCTGTTTATGTATGTATGTGAACAAATTATTTTATATAATCCTCATCTAAGAAAGGACCAATTGTTTTATAGTTTCTTTTTTTTTAATGTTTCAAAACAATAACATAATTGTTATGACCTTTATATGAAATGTTTATATTTAGCAGAAAGCTTTGACAGAAGAAATTTGTGGGGCTTGCAAATTGTTTGTATATCTGGTATGGAATTTCTCAATGATGGAATTTCACTTTTACATGTTTTCATTTCGGAAGGAAAAACAGTATACAATAGATTACTCTTAAACATTATTTTTGCCCATTTCATACTGTGAACTATACATTATTAAAAAATCAAGGTCTTTAAATTTTTGTTTTACTTTGTTTTAGGTTCAATAAAGCCAGAATAGAAAATCCTGTTGTAGTGCTGGAGAGTAACTAGAAACTAACGAGACATACAAAAGGCCATTGAGGCTGCTTTGCAGTAGAAGTGACAATTTGTCTCTGATATACTGATGGTTGCTCTAGTACAGCTGCAGTACCTGGAAGTTTATTCTGTCCTACACTAGGAAAATGTACACTTGGGGAAAAAAAAAGAAAACCACCAAAAAACTTTCTGCCTCACTGTGGATCTTCTTGAAGGCACGTTAACTAGCCATAACTTTGAGATTTTATTGTGCATCCCCTGTTATGTTGAAGTTTCATGGATATTCAAACTTGCTTGCATGGTGTGTATGTGTATTGTTCTGTTTTCCTTGTACTTTACAGTTCATTAGATTTTATACTACAGTATAAGTATTTCATGTTATTATGAAAAATATTACTCTGTGTTTTCTTATTTATTGGCCAAATAGACCAGAAGTGTGGTTGATGCCCATCTCTTTGATGAGGTACCTAAAATAAAACGGAGATTCTGTGCTCTAAGCTTGCATTAACAACAAAGAATGGCCTAGCAGAGACATCTTTTATTGAAAGAGTGAGGATGCAATTACTTTTTAAAAAATATAGTTAACAGCTTCAGATTACTTCAGCCAAAGAATTAACATAATACATTAAAATCCATCCCATATTTTCAATACAAACAAGTGTCTTTATTTATTTTAAAACCTTTTGTGAAACAGATCTGTTACTTTTAAATAAGCTTATTAATCAAAATTATTTGGTGTCCCTCTTAGGCTAAGTCATTCCTAGCAGCAAATCCACAAGGAGGGCTTTCATATCTTTGAAGAACCTAAAAAAAACCAAAACAACCGAAACATCAAAAATCCTGCCTTCCTCTCCATGGCCACTGAGAAATTTAGCCCTTGAATTACTGTCCTGGTTTCAGCAGCTTTTACATATTGTTTTCCCTTCTCCACCCCTGTACATGCCTATAAGAAGCCTTTCTGATTTAAGTTATCCTGCTATTCTAAGTAATATGATTTTTGTTGTGTTTTTTATCACCTTAAAGCAATTGTTTAAACTCTTTTGTGTTACATATATACAGAAATTTCCTCTGGAAAAAACAAAGCAAACAAAACAAACACAGACAAACACATATAGACATACACAGACATACATCACACACACACACACATACACAAAACAAGCAAACAAAATATCTCAAAAAAGCAGTTTTCTTTCCTACTGCAGAGCTATATGAAGTCCCAAGGTCAGGCAGAGGCAACGTGTGGCTCTGTTCCTAAAGCTATGTAAGTGAATTTCAGCGTCCCTCTTGCAACAACCTCCTGCTAATATTAGAGAAAATTTTCATTACTTAGAGTCAACGCAGATTTCTCATGCTCTTTCTGGAATATTCAAGACAGAAAACAAGACTGACTATCATAGAGCATGGGAACAACTGACTCAATGTGCAGTTTGGCCTTAGACAATCAGAATTTGTGATTTCCCAATCTTCCTAGAACCTCCCTTAATCCTGTTTATTCATGTCTTTAAGAGTTTAATTCTGCTTTCATTCTCTTATATTATCCACTTTATTTACTTACTTTTCTCCCTTTAGGCACATTAGTCTACCTAAAAAACTCTGACTATAAAAGTATGATTAATATGCTACTAGATAAGATAGATGCCCAGAACATCAAGGAATAGTTGCAGATCTATAGTAAACCAAACATATTCCTAGTGCTATTTTGTGGTTTTCAGAGATAAGTATTAAAGATAATCCTGATTATCTGTGTGTTGCAAACTCTTTAAAGAGTTTTGAGCAAAGTATCTGATAAAAAAAAAAAAAGGCTTAAATACAGAAACTATACAAACATTAGGGAATATCCTAGCATTAACAAGGTAGGTATTTTTTCAAATGAAAATGAAAAACGTAAAAATTTAAAGCAAGTAGTCATTTGGATAAAAAAAAAAGCTGAGGGAAGTAAGCCCATATAATATTAATTATAATTTATCTTCAGATTATTTTAAAAGGTATGTCATCTATATAACATCTTCTATATAAGTCATTTATTCATCAAATTAAATATTTTTAATTTCTAGATACCATAAATAGTAATAATACAACATAACAGTTGTATGTTAAACGCTAGCAGAAATTTCTCGAATTTGGGTGTAGCAAGCTTGCCATCTACTGATCAACAGAAAAGATCTTTGTTTACATGAATTTTTGTATACCATATTATTTAGTTTGAAACTCTCTTTATATGATGAATCAGTACTTGTGTATTTAAATAAATCTGTTTCTAGTGCCTCTGAAGGACAATATAAGGCCTCAAAGGTATTGTGCTAGTGGATCAAAGATGAGTTCCTGAAGTACTTCCTACACTCACTGAGGAATTTTTCACTGAAAGACATAATCTTACTGAGTATTTGGGGAGCTTATTTGGCTTCTCTTAAAGAGTATATTCCTAACTCACAGATGTTCTCATGAAGTTAAAACATTATTTTATGAATAATATGGCAAAAGCAAATAAATATACTTTTTAAATTTCAATTCTTTCCATTTCACAAAGAGAAATTCACTTGTCCCATGTCATCTGCCAGCTTTTCCTGTTGTAATGCATTATTGTAATATATTTGAAAAGTGATAGTGTGCCCCAGCCAAACCATCTTTATCAAGTAATACTGTCTTGTATAGATTCAGGATAGATTCATGTGTTGTACAGATTTGGGATT
>VYZQ01039030.1:0-16013 GCA_013400655.1 Mystacornis crossleyi
TGTCCCAGACCCGTCCCAGCGAAATTCCACAATGGGGTTCAGACAGCCAAAGGAGAAATGTATAGAAATAGAAGTGTACAGACATAGTGAATACATATAGGAAGGAGAAAGGTGAATGTGGCACCTTTATAGTTATCTTTTGGGCGTCTGTGAAAGTGAGAAACAGCGAGAATAGAAATAAAATTAGGCCAGACCTCAGAGCTCCTGAAACCAGGGTCCGGCAGGTGTCAAAGCCAGCCTGGGAGCACCCAGACACCCTGACTGCATGGCCTGGACACCCAGTCCCAGCATTCCCATCCCGTATGAAACCCTGGAGCTCCCTCCAAAACACCCTCACAGGCCACTTTAGTGTGTGCTCATCAGGAGCTCCACAGGCGAGCAGGGGCTGTGGACGCTGCTGTGCCAGCTGGAAGCTGCTGTCTCTATCCATGGGTGCCATGGGCTGGGGACAGCCCTGCCTGTCACTCCATGTCCTGTCACCTCTGAGCCCCACAAGCCCTCATGTCTCTGACCCTGGCCCCCAAACCATCGCCTGGGTGGTGGCATGTTCCAGGGCTGCACCTGAGCCCCCATGTCCCCTCTCACCATGCAGGTCAAGGCGTCACTGGAGGAGCAGAACTTCACAGAGCTGTGGGGGAAGAAAGCCAAGGAGCTCTATGGCGACAAGTGGAATAACTTCAGTGATCCCCAGCTGAGGAAAATCATTGGCTCCATCCAGACCTTGGGACCCTCCAACCTGCCCCTGGAGAAGAGAGAGCAGGTAGGCGAGGTGACGGGGAAGCCCTGGGCATGGCTGGGCTTAGAGGGATTTTTCACAAGCATCCAGACTCTGCTGCTGACCTGTTGCATTTTGGAGGGTGTCGCTGGCCTCTACACAGTGATTGAGGAGGAGATGGGGTGCTATCTTCAGGGCATGTGGGCTGCCTGCTGGCCCTATTACCCAGCTCTAACCTTATCTTGGAGCTATCCAAGCAGGAACTGGAGATTGCCTGCTTACACAAAGCAGTCTTGGGCATCACCTGGAGACCAGCCAGGCTCTGCCCATGACTGGAGCCAGTTGTCCCAACCTCTCTGGGCTCATCAGGTATGCAGCCCACTGAAAAGAAGGGCTGATGCAGCCACCCAGCTCCTGAGCCCCCCATGAGACAAGGAATGCTGTGCCTTGGTAACAGTTCCATGCTAGGGACATCAGGACAGCCTGAGCCTTCCCCATCACAGTCCTGAGCTTTAAGGGCAGTTTACCTGAATTTTGATTTCCATGCATGAAGTATTGCCCAGGCTGAGGCTGGCAGCCACTCACCTCCACGTAAGCACAGGGACAGGCCCTTCCGTCCTGACCCACAGCTCCCTGACAGCCATTCCCACCAAAACCCTGGCAAAACCCAGTGATACAATCCCTTCCAGAGAGCTGTTGGCCCCGGTTCTTTCCAGAAAACCCATCCCTGCCTTCTCCCAAGTAACAGACAGCATCATGTCTCCTCCCTGCACATCAGTCATGTCTCGCCCATCCCTGGGCAGCTCTATCCCACAGCCATCACTGTCCCAATCTCCATCCCCTCTGCACAGCTGGAGCAGAGAATGGCAGTGGAGAGAGGGACAGAGCAGAGGAATTTCCTTCCCTGGGAATGGGCTTCCCAAGCATGTTCCAGTAAACTTCTTGTTGCTATTGTTTGCTGTTGCTGAAGTTCACAGAAACAAATCCCTCTCATCCTCCTGCTTTTCTTCTATTTTTTTAACTCGTTTAGATAAACAGCCTGTGCTGCGGCCCCACTGACAAACAGCTTTATAAATAGCCCCTCTCTGGAGCATGGCTGTGCAGGGATTGTCTGTCCCAAACAGCCTCTCTGCTCTCACCATGCCAAAACCCTGAGTGATAACACACTTATCTCACCAAAAATGTGCTGTTTATACACCAGTCCTTCCCCACAGCCCCTGGACACACACACTCCAGAGCTGGGAAGCCTGTAGGTCCCGCCTGAAGGGCTGTTCCTGTCCCCTTGCAGCCTCAATGTCTTTTCCTTTCCCACAGTACAACACCATCCTGAGTGACATGGACAAAATCTACTCCACAGCCAAGGTGTGCCTGCCCAATGGCACCTGCTGGGATCTGGAGCCAGGTACGGTCCCTGTCCCCCTGATCCTGCCAGCTGCTGAGCACCCCATGGCCATGACTTTGTCCTGGTCCCCGTGTCCTCAGTGGGTTGGGGCTGGCACGTGCCACTCATGTTCATCAGGATTGTCCCAGGGTGAGGATGGGCACTTGGGTCTGGTGTGGTGGGGGTGACACCTCTGCAGAGCTGTGGCATATGCCCCCCTCTTCTGCCCCTTTCTCACGTTCTGCTTGTGCCCTTTGCTCCAGACCTCTCGGACATCATGGCCACCTCCCGCAGCTACAAGAAGCTGCTCTACGCCTGGGAGGGGTGGCACAATGCTGCGGGAAACCCGCTGCGCCCCAAGTACGAGGAGTTTGTGAAGCTGAGCAACGAGGCCTATATGACGGATGGTACAAACCACGGGGATCCCCAACCAGGGGGTGGTCAGGGACCAGGGGTGGAAATCGGGACGGGGACATTGGGATGCCCTCCTGCTCTCCCCACCCCACACGCAACCAGGCATCCAACTTCTATTTCCCAGGTAGCAACACTTTGGGGAAGGGGGAAAAGTCCTACTGCTAGTCCCTGGTCCCACCTTTTGGGGCTGGGTGGTGGGAGCAGCCTTCGGAGCCAGAAGTCTTCCCTGTATCCCTGGTAGGATTTGACGACACAGGCAGCTACTGGCGCTCCTGGTATGACTCAGACTCCTTTGAGAAGGACCTGGAGCGCATCTACAGCCAGCTGGAGCCGCTCTACCTCAACCTGCACGCCTTCGTCCGGAGGAAGCTGTATGATCGCTATGGGCCCAAATACATCAACCTGAAGGGTCCCATCCCTGCTCACCTCCTGGGTAAGAGATGAGACTCTGCCAGCCGGTGCCCAGGGGTGCTGGTGGTGTCAGAGGGGCACACACAAGGCCAGAGAGGTCCCAGTTATCACTGTGTTTCTCTTTTGACCTGCCACAAGCTCTGCTCCAGCTATTTTCTCTTCTCAGGGAACATGTGGGCTCAGCAGTGGAACAACATCTATGACTTGATGATCCCCTACCCTGAGAAGCCCAACCTTGATGTCACGAGCACCATGGTGGAGCAGGTGATGGGCTGAGGGACTCATTTCCAGGGGGAAAAAACAGGAGGTGTTGCCCAAGGTTGGACCATGACACTGACCCCATGGGAGTCGTTTCTCATACCTGTATAGGGGACAGCAGAAAATCCATGTCTGGGAGGGTAAGGGACAAAGAAATGGTCTCACCACATCTCTGGCAATGACCAAAGAGGCAGCAGGTGGACAAAAGTGGACAGGCACTGGGACTGCTGCCAGTCCACAGGCTGGGGGCTGCGTTTCTGCGTTCACACCATCATACAGCTCGAAGCACTTCTTGGGTATCAGTCCTGCTCCCTTCTCCTGCCTCTGCTGAGTTCCAGCACCATTGCTTGGTGCTTTTTAGGGATGTTCACACCAATTCTGGGGCTGGGCCTCCCCATCATGGTGAGAGGAGAAGGACCTCAGTCCCTGGGAGCAACTCACCTCTTTCCCATGGTCATGGGAGAGCATTGGAGGCAATGCCCAGGGCATGGGCATCCCCTTCCTCAGCCATAACCCCTTGCCTGCTGCCCACCAGGGCTGGAATGCCACCCACATGTTCCGGGTCTCGGAGGAGTTCTTCACCTCCCTGGGGCTTCTGGAGATGCCCTCTGAATTCTGGGAGAAGTCCATGCTGGAGAAGCCGACAGATGGGCGGGAGGTGGTGTGTCACGCCTCGGCCTGGGACTTTTACAACCGCAAGGACTTCAGGTCTGTGGAGACATGCAGGGACCCAGGGCTACAGGGCAAGACCCTCCTCCATCCCCCTTGGCGGTCGCCCTTTTGGGTACACCCAGCCTGGCCATGTAGCCCAATATGGCACTTTCTGAGGTGAGGCCTGGAGTGACAACACTGCCCTGCCTCCCCCTCCACTTTCCCTTGCCCTGTGGGGTGTTGCCACCCTGTCTGTGACTGTGGGGAGTCCTTCCCATCAAGGGGGTGCACAGGCAGCCAGGGTCCCTCCCTGCGCTCAGGCAATGTTGTTTTCACGTGGCAGGATCAAGCAGTGCACGTCGGTGACCATGGAGCAGCTGTTCACAGTGCACCACGAGATGGGCCACATCCAGTACTACCTGCAATACAAGGACCAGCCCGTGTCCTTCCGCAGTGGGGCCAATCCTGGCTTCCACGAGGCCATCGGCGATGTCCTGTCCCTCTCTGTCTCCACCCCCAGCCACCTCAAGAAAATCGGTCTCCTCAGCAGTGCTACTGAGGATGAAGGTATGGCAGCCACCTTGGGGAGCTGGGTGGCCTGGAGGGCTCTAGCACTACCTGTGGCACTGGGAAGGGTTTGGGACATGCCAGAGTGGGTTGCAGTCTGGCAATACAGCCCAGAGCTGCCACAACCCCTCTATGGGTCCATGCACAACCCCCTCTTGTCTCCATGGGTTCAGGTAGGACTTATTTTGTCTCCATGGGTCGATGCCCAACCCCTTCTTGTCTCCGTGGGTCCATGTAGAGCCCTTCTTGGCTCCATCCTCTTCACCCCTGAGGCAGGAGGGATGCTCTCCAGAGCTTGTCTGTGCCTTTCCCTTCACCATCAGAGCCCAAACCTGAAAACAACACCTTTGTGCTTGATTGGCTTTGACCTTTCCAGCATTCCTCCCTCCCTCCCTCACCAAGAAGCATCAATCACCGGCAGTCCCCGTGCGGCTCTACCGAGATGGCACCAAGCACTTACATGCACAATCACAAGGGCGGCTGGCGGGTGACATGTCTGGCTGCCGGCCAGCACGGCAGGGCAGGACTTGTCGCTGCAGGCGCTGGCCAGCTTGGCAAGAGCCTCATTCCCCCACCCAGCATCCTTCAGCCAACACGTCAAAGCAGATGGCGGCAAAGGAAACTGAGCAGTCCCAGACCTGCCCCAGGCGGCTGCTTGGTGGAGGAGGGACAGTCCCGGGATCCTCCTGCCGTGTCATTAAATACGTTTTATCACAAGAAAGACATCACAGCAGCCAAGAGCATTGGGCCAGTGCTGCATAAACACCACGAAGCAGATGGTCCCTGCCTCAAGCCAGCGCTGCCCGACTTGCCAGCCCTTGGCAGCCAAGCCACCATAGGAATGGCAGCCAGTAACCCCTCAGGGCAGTGCTGCCAACCCCTCTCTGACCCCACAGCTTCAGCAGGTCTTTCTCCAAACTGCCTTCCCTACATTTCCTTGAGGGGAAAAAGAGATGTTACCATCCCTTGTGCTCCTCATTATACGGTGGTGACTGTCCTAGAGTTGACTCTGGTTNTGGTAGGTGGATGGATGCATGCATGCATGCATGCACGCACGGATGCATGGACAGATGGACGGAAATACATGGAATCATGCTCTAATTGTGCAGATTTCTTCAGCAGTGTGCCAACCCTTCCCATTCCTTGACTTGATTCTTCTGAGTACTTATTATTCCCACGCTCACACTGTTGTTCTCTTGTCCACAGAACCAAATACCAGGGAATCTGCGCTCCAGTTTCAAGGAATGAAAGCAACTTTGACCCTGGAGCAAAGTACCACATCCCAGGGAACACTCCTTACATCAGGTAGAGGAAGTGTTGGCAAGGGGACCAAGGTTTGGGATGCCATGGGAGGGGGATCACCTCTGTGGGCAGGGACTGTCATGTGCTGCTCCTGCTCAAGACATAGTGATCTCCCAGCACTTGGGACCTCAAATGGTGGGGTTGAGCTCTGGGACTTGTCTGCTTCCCCTTGTCCCCAGTTCTGACCTTCATGGGCTTCCTCGGCAGGTACTTTGTGAGCTTCATCCTCCAGTTCCAGTTTCACAAGGCACTGTGCCAGGCTGCCAACCACAACGGTTCCCTGCACACCTGTGACATCTACAGGTCCAAAGAGGCTGGAGCCAAACTCAGGTGGGGACAGAGGAGGGTCAGGAAAATCGCCATGGGCAGATGTGTGCATGGAAGCTGATGGTGTGCAAAGGAAAGAAAGAAGAAAGGAAGGAAGGAAAAGTGAACTGGAGAAATAGCTTTGCAGATGGATGGATGGATGGATGGATGGATGGATGGATGGATGTACATGGAAGCACTGGGGTGGGGTGAGTGGTCCTCACCAGAGTATTGCTATTGTCCCTGTCACCAGCTCCCACCTAGACAAGAGATCACTAAAGCACAGTTGGCTTCTGTTGATTCCCTGGGTGTTAAATGCTGGAGTGTGTGACAGGGAGTCCTCAGTTCCCACATGCAGGGCAGGTGGTGGCCTCCAAGACAATTCCTAGGTTCATGTCCCACTCAAGAAAAGCACCTTCAACCCTTGAGATGCTGAGATACTATCACTACTTCTCTCCTATCCATCCCCTGGCCTCATGCTGGCTCTTGCTGTTCCACTCCTCCACAGGGAAGTGTTGAAAGCTGGGTCCTCAAAGTCGTGGCAGGATATCCTCTTGAATCTCACTGGCACAGGCCAGATGGATGCTGGACCCCTTCTGGAGTATTTCAGCCCTGTCACCAAGTGGCTTCAGGAGCAGAACAACAAGACCAATGAGGTGCTGGGCTGGCCCGAGTTTGACTGGCGTCCCCCTGTCCCTGAAGGCTATTCTGAAAGCATTGGTAAGGCTGCAGCTCCATGCCGGGTCTGGGGAGGGTCAGGAAGACGTCCCCCAGGGGACATCATTAACCCACAGGCAGAAGCAGAGGGAGGTCTTTGCTATGGGTGGGGTGGTCCCCATACCAGGAAAGAGAAATAGCCAGCTCCAGTGAAGTCCCATGGGGTGTTACTTCCCAGGAGACAGGTGCTGTTGTCTGAAGCTGCGTAATGATGTCATCAGTCATGGTGTGAAGGATTTCTCTTCTCAGTTGCATCCTTTGTGCTCACATGGGAGAGCCTAGGGCATGCAGCTTATCCTGTTATCCCATCCCCTGTCCAATGGGACACCCCAGCAGGGCCCCTCTCCCTCATTTCTTAGCTCAGCCTGCTCCCAAGTTGTGGCATCCTTCAATGGACCTGCAGTTCTGGGAAAAGCTCAACTATGGCTTCTCCATGGCATAGTGCTCTTGAAAGTCTCCTGACCTTCCTCGCCTCTTCCCCCGTTTATTTCCTCCTCTAGACAAAATAGCAGATGAGGCACAAGCTAAAGAGTTCTTGTCTGAGTACAACAGCACGGCTGAGGAAGTGTGGAACGCCTACACTGAGGCATCCTGGGCCTACAACACCAACATCACCGACCACAACAAGGAGATCATGGTATGGGAATGACCCCGGGGCTGCGCAGCGAGAGCCAACAGCCAGGGAAGGCAGCTGTACCCAGGGCACGTTTCACAGGAGCTCTGAAAACCAGGGCAGCCTCTGCCCCTCATAAAGGGGTAACGTTCTCACCCAGGAGGTGCCTTTTCCTTGAAAACCCTCATCATCCAATGAGGTACCCACAAAGGCAGCTATGGGGAGGGTGTCAGTCATGGGATGCCAGGTGGCGTTTCTAGTGGTGGCCCGTGTCTTCTCCCTGAAGCAACTTCTCTTCTCTCATTGTAGCTGGAGAAGAACTTGGCCATGTCCAAGCACACCCTGGAGTACGGCTTGAGGGCCAGGCAGTTTGACACCTCCGATTTCCAGGACCAAAGTGTCACCCGCATCCTCAAGAAGCTGAGTGTCATTGAGAGGGCAGCCCTGCCTGAGAGTGAGCTGAAGGAGGTGAGTGGCAAGGGGACAGAGCAAGAGAGGGTGTGCCTTGCCATCATCCTGTGTGAAGACACAAGCTTCTCTCAAAATTTAAGAAATGCCACTGGGCAGCCACCATCTGCCTTGAAAAAGGTGATGGCTTGGTACCTTCTACACAAAGCCAAAATCCTCGTCTTCAGGGTTTCCCACTCAAAGGTTGCCTATCCCAGGCTGAAGTGGGGCATAGATGTTCAGATGACAATGGCACATTGCATGTTGGCCCCAGGCCCTCTGGTACTGACTCCATGTTGCCTCCGCTGAGGTCACAGTGGATCTTGGAAGGGACCAGAATAAAACAGCAGAAAACACCTCGATGGGCTGGGACATTCTCCAATACCAGGAGCAAGGATAACCAACTTACTCTGATTTCCTTTGCAGTATAACGCCCTCCTCTCAGATATGGAGACCACGTACAGCGTGGCCAAGGTCTGCAGAGAGAACAAAACCTGTCACCCACTGGATCCTGGTAACATCTAGCAGGGTGTCGTGTGGGGCATCTGCACTGGCCCAGAAGGGAGGGATTTTTTTAACTGGGGCATGAAGAAAGGCCATGAAATGTTCTTTCACCTTCTCTCTGATGGCCCCTGAGCAACACAATGGGTATAGAACCATTGCACCTGTTCAGCCCATCCAACAGCATCACTGTGGCTTCATTGCTCTCTCTTAGACCTCACAGATATGATGGCCACCTCTCGGGACTATGATGTGCTCCTCTTCGCCTGGAAGGGCTGGCGGGATGCTTCTGGGAAGAAGATGAGGAACAACTACAAGCGATACGTGGAACTGAGCAACAAGGCAGCCACACTCAATGGTCAGTGCCCTGCTCCCCTAGAGCCCACCATGGCCCTAACCCCCTGTGAGCAGAGGATTGGGCTCTTCATCCAACTGGGGTCAAAATCCTAAGGGTGTGGAGATCTCATTAACTCCCAGGAGATCTACTCTGTCACAGATATGGAGGGACCTGGAGTGTCTGAACAGCAAGACAGAGTCTTTCCCAAGAAGGACAGTGCCTGACAGCTTCTGCTCTTGCCTTACCACAGGCTACAAAGACAATGGGGCCTACTGGAGATCCCTGTATGAGACGCCCACCTTTGAGGAAGATCTGGAGAGGCTGTATCTGCAGCTGCAGCCCCTGTACCTCAACCTGCATGCTTACGTACGCCGAGCCCTCTACAGAGAGTATGGTGCAGAGCACATAAACCTGAGGGGTCCCATCCCTGCCCATCTGCTAGGTAAGGGCTCTGCTTGAGCTAAGCCGTGTCTCCTACCAGGTGTGGCTGGCTCTGAGCCATGCCAAGAGTTAAGACTGGTCTCTGTTCAGCTCTGGCTGAAGGGACAAGGTCCTCTGGGATGGGTGTGTAGAGATCAATCTACCCCAGGGAAGGGCAGCATGTTAAGCATGACTTGACCTCTCTTGCATGGATGGGCTCCTGCCTACCTTGCCCTTGTGCAGGCACGGCAGGGACCAGGCAATGTAGGAACCAGGCCGTGCAGGGACCAGGCAGGGTGATCCACCTGGTTGCTCTCCCTCCTCCTGACATGTGTTGTTGTCCTGCCCTTCCCAGGCAACATGTGGGCTCAGTCATGGTCCAACATTTTCGACCTGGTGATACCTTTCCCAAATGCCACCAAGGTGGATGCCACCCCAGCCATGAAAAAACAGGTCAGTGATCTTCCAGGCTGCCCTGGGGAAGCCCCTTGGGACCCAGCAACCTTTGGCTGTTGCCACCACCCATGTTGCCAAATGCTCTACTGTTGCCAAAAAAATCCATGCCTCATCTGTATTCTCTCCCTACCTTTATATGCCAAGACCTGGATCCAGGTCTAGCTGACTCCAAGAGATCCCCCTGCCCAGAACAAGGCTACCCCTGTCCTCCCATCATTCCACATCCCCGGCACCCCAGCATCCCCCACTGTCCCTCACCAGGTCTCTGCTCTTTCCTCAGGGCTGGACACCCAAGAAAATGTTTGAAGAGTCAGACCGTTTCTTCACCTCTCTGGGCCTCATCCCGATGCCGCAGGAGTTCTGGGACAAGTCCATGATCGAGAAGCCATCGGATGGGCGGGAGGTGGTGTGTCATGCCTCAGCCTGGGATTTCTACAATCGCAAGGACTTCAGGTGCCCATGGGGAGCAGGTGGTGGCCACAGCTGCTGTGGTGCTGGGGCAGAAAGCAGAGTCTTTGTAGAATAAGGGCATGTGGTCTGATGCCACCTCAGTGTATCTTGCTCTGTGGCTGTGGCACCCCAACTATGGCACTTCCCTTGGTACCCAAGATGCTGGCAGGAGTCCCCAGGGTGGATGGAGGGCTATCTGTGCCTGCCCTGCCCTGCCTGTAGAATGGAAAAGCTGATGAACAAGGACAGGGAATGGGCAGGGTCAGCAGGAGATGCAGGAGAAGGAAGAGACCAATCCCGTGGAGTAGGGCCAGCCTGGCCTAGCATCAGCTGTGGGATGGGGGCACGTAGAAAGGAAAAACAGCTCAAGGGGACATAATGGTTCCTGGAGGTTTTCACGCCACCACTGCCCTCCCTTCTCCCCCAACCTTTGTGTCCCGGTCCAGGATCAAGCAGTGCACTGTCGTGAATATGGACGACCTCATCACAGTGCATCACGAGATGGGCCACGTCCAGTATTTCCTGCAGTACAAGGACCAGCCCATCTCCTTCCGCGACGGGGCCAACCCTGGCTTCCACGAGGCTGTTGGGGATGTCATGGCCTTGTCTGTCTCCACCCCCAAACACCTGCACAGCATCAATCTGCTGGACCAAGTCATGGAAAACGAAGGTGAGCTGGAGGGCCACACAGCAAATGCGGGGATGGTGATGGGAATAGCTGGAAATGCAGATGGTCAGTAGGGGATGGGCTGGGTGGAAGGGCTCAGGGACATACATGGTGGCTTTGCATGCATGGAGGGGACAGGACCTGTTGGGGATACCCAGCTCTGGGGCAGAATGACCCATGGAGGGAAGAGAGGTGGATACAGCACTGTCTTGCTCACATCTTCACACCCTGGGCAGAAAGTGATATTAACTACCTGATGAGCATCGCCCTGGACAAAATCGCCTTCCTGCCCTTTGGATACCTCATGGACCAGTGGCGCTGGAAGGTGTTTGATGGGCGCATCAAGGAGGATGAGTACAACAGGGAGTGGTGGAACCTCAGGTAGGATTGAATTCAGACCCCTCTCTGGGAGAAGGGCCTTGGCCATCATTCCTCTGGGTGTATTCTCCTTGTGGTCCAGTTGACTGCAACTGGAATGATGAAATACACAACCACTCCCTGCTGCCCTCTGTCGTCAAACCCTGCTATATTCCTTCCCACTTAACCCCACCTCCTCCTCCCCAAGCTGGCCTGACTCTCCCTCTCTCGCCCAGGATGAAGTACCAGGGCTTGTGCCCACCAGCACTGAGGTCTGAAGATGACTTTGACCCCGGGGCAAAGTTTCACATCCCTGCCAACGTCCCCTACATTAGGTGAGCCAGCAGGTCTGGGGCATGAGGGACACCCCTGGACATAGAAGCAGGATCCCCAGGTCAGATGCCAATGATGACACCTTTTTTCATGGCTGGTGGTACCATCCTGTGTGGGCTGGGCACCTTTGGAGACCCTGACAGAGCTGCAGAGGGAGGATTTCTCCCTATCCAAGGAAGATGAGCTCATCCACAAACGCAAAACATGTCATGGGAGAAATGGCCTCAGCAGGTTGAGCTGAGCTGAAGCGGGTGTAGCTCCAAAGCCAGTGATGCTCCTCCAGACTGGGAGGATTCAAGCAGAGAATGAGGGGGGCCACATCCTCTCTTACACAGGCACTAGTAGGGTCCACTCCCGTCTCTTCATCCCTCTCCACCAGGTACTTCGTCAGCTTTGTGATCCAGTTCCAGTTCCACCAGGCACTCTGTGATGCAGCCGGGCACAAGGGTCCGCTGCACACCTGTGACATCTACCAGTCCCAGGAGGCTGGGAAGATCTTGGGGTAGGTGTGTGGGCAGGGCACAGCCAAGGCATCTATGTCCCCAAATACCTTAAAGCCAGCCGAGTAAGACAGGAGGCAACACAGCCCCTGGTCATCCCATCCCATACCTGGGGCAGGGGCCCCTTGGGCTGCGCGCTGGGGCTGTGATTGCAAAAGCAGCCACTAGATGGTAGCTAGGCCCCTGGCAGGGGGAAGGCTCCCTCCTCCTCCTCCTTGAATTCCCAACCCCCAGTTCCTTAGGGAAAACAACCCCCTTGCTTCAAGAAAAGCACCTGCAAAATTAACCCTTTCACCCAGGGACTGCGGTGCATAAGGCTGGATTCACTGGAGGGTTTTAATCCATGCAAACCCCTCTTCCCCTCAAGAAAAACGTCCTTCCCTGTGCTCCGGGCTGGCAGCCCTATGGTTCTGGGGGTACAGACTATACCCAGGGATGCTGATACCTAGGGAAAGGGAGGGGCTGGTGGCCAAGAGGGTGATGGGGAACCCACTGGATCTGATTTCTCCTGCCACAGGGATGCCCTGAAGCTGGGTTTCAGCAAGCCGTGGCCCGAAGCCATGCAGCTCATCACAGGGCAGCCCAACATGTCAGCAGAGGCTCTGATGCGCTACTTTGAGCCCCTCATGACATGGCTGGAGAAGGAGAATAAGAAGAACGGGGAGGTCCTGGGCTGGCCCGAGTACAGCTGGACTCCTTACTCAGGTATGCAGGGCTCAGCCAAGCACAGCAGGTCCATGATGGGCCAGAGCTCAGCCCTTAACAGAGTCAGAATGAAGTGGAGCTCTCTTGGTGCCCCTTGGCCACCCCAAGAACCACAGGGTGTTTGGATGCTTCTCCTTGATTCCTCGTGGAGCTGAGTTCAAAGGGCATCCAAGAGACCAGCAAGGGTGACCAGCTGGTGACCCAACATACAACAGCCCAGAGCCTCCAGCAACAACCATGTCTCTCATTTTTCTCTTTTCCAGCCACTCCCAACCAAGACGGCTCCAGCAAAACTGATTTCCTGGGAATGTCCCTGACTGAAAGTCAAGCCACAGCAGGTGGCTGGGTCCTGCTCGCCCTGGCACTCATCTTCCTGATCACCACCATCTTCTTTGGTGTCAAGTTCTCCTCAGCCAGGAGAAAGGCCTTCAAGTCCAGTTCAGAAATGGAACTGAAATAAGGCAGCCACCAGCGGGGCAACATAGGGTGCAAGCATGGGCACTTGGCCAGGCTGGCAGCCATGCCAAAGGCACACTTGCCAAGGAAGCCATGGGTTTCCACAACACAGGACTCCTCTCTCCTATCAGGTCAGACATTCCTTTCCACTATGCAAGAGCCAAAGCAGAGAAGAGCTATTTATTTGTCAATGTCTACATCAGGGGAAAGAGAAATTCAGGCTCCGGCAGGCACGGAGCTGTCACAAGATACCCCTATGCCCAGGGCTGGAGCTGGTCCAGCCTGGTCACACACCAGCCAATCCTGATCTGTGGGCAAAGCCACAGAGACTTGAGTGACAGAGGGCAGTTTGGGGAGGGATGGAGCACATCCTGGTTTGCCTGCTGCCAGGCCGTTCGCTTGCATGGATGAAAAATAAACCTATGTCTTGTCACCCTTGGAACTGCAGCTCAACTTTTTCTTGCATGTGGGCTGTGGGCTCAGTGAAACAAGGCTCTCAAGCAGGAGAGCTGGTTGTGTTTGCAACCCAGTGCAAACACAAATCCCTGAGGACCAGCCTGGCCTTGGGGCAACATAACTGCAGCACCCAGCTTCTCCCATCCCCATCATGAAAGATCAGCATCCCTTTGCAGCATCTCCATCCTCCTGTGAATCGTGGCTCCCATCAGAGCTGACAGCTCGTGGGTTCACAGTGAATCACGTGCCTAAGGGAGGGGCTGGATCAGGGCCAGAAATCCCCAAAGTCCAGACATGAACTGTTTAAAGGGCTGGGGGGTCACCAACCCCAAGCTGGGACAAGGCTGGAGCTCACGACTGCTGTGACTCCAGCACTCGATGACACATTTACATAAGAGCCGGGGAGGGGGGTCCAAGGTCAGCGATTGCCTCCTGCCCTCCAGCTCCTGATTATCTTGGGATCAGCCGTGCTTGAGGCCTAACCCCCCCCACCCCCCATCCCCAGCCTCGTCTTTCTTCTGCTTCAGTAAATAAAACTTCGTATTTGTTCTGCAGTGATTAGGTGCAAAACTAATCCCAGGCTGGGGATTATTGCAGCCTTAAAGAGCTGTGATCTGCCACAACCAGAGGCAGCAGGGGAAATGAGGGGATCTGGATGATCCCCCTGTCCCTCTCCCATCTGATGGCCTCTGCCCTCGGTCATGTCTCACGCCGGGAAGCTGAGGCTTGGGAGCGGCTTACTGCACCTGGCAGACGAGCAGAAGGCAGGTGTCTGCCCGCCCACACTCGGGTGTTTGTTTGCTTTCCATCCTCCTCGAGCACAGGACGCCCACGGGGAGGTGGCACCCCAACTGTTCGTCCCCAAGTCCCAGCGCTCACAGGGGGTCCTTCCCTTGCCACATCCTGGTGCATCTGCTTTATATCCCGGCACAGCAGGCTCCCTCCTCTCCCCCCTTCCCGGCAGTGCATTGCTCATGGAGCAGAGACCTGGCAGGCACGGTGAGATCTGAGTTGGAAGCCAAGTGTATTTTCAGCCTGGGAAATCAGGCTTGTGCAGGTGTGCTCCATCCAGCTCAGTTCCTCACTGGTAATTTTGAGTTCGTTGGCTCCTCTCTGCCCCATTAGTGGAGGAAAAGAGGTCTCCAAGATCATCAAGATCCTGCAAGTTTCATGAAAATTGCTTTCTGGAGAAGAGGATTTAAAAAAAAAAAAAAAAAGAGCCACACTGAACACTCAGGGGCTGCAACACAGGCTGAGCCCTAACTAGATATCAGAGCATTCATGTAGGAGCTGGCTTTGTCCTGCCATGGACATGAGGGTGGATGATGGGTGCACTGAGCTGTGTCCAGAGGCAGACAGACAGCCCAGGCCCACCGGCCATGCAGAAGGCAGAAGCAGACACCAGGTTCCTTCAGCGCAGGTCCAAGCTCTGTGCAGCAGGTGGGATTGGACACCGGCCAACCTTCCGCACGGGGCCAAGGTCCACACAGCAGATGGGATGGGGTTGGACACCAGGCTACCTTCAACAGAGGTGCAAAGTCCACCCAGGAGATGGGGCTGGACACACAGGTTGTCCAGGTTATGCCCAGTCCAGCCCAGGGGGAGGCTGAAGGTCCCACCTGGAGCTCAACTGGGGATTCTTGGCTGAGATGGGGGGCCTGGGTGAAACTTTTGAGGGCAGCGAGGGCTGGCTGGCACCCCGAGGGCTCTGCCAAGCCAGCAGCAGTGTTTTACAAGATAGCTTTAAACCGAGGATGATTTCCCTTCCCCGTTGTGATAACATCTGGAGAGATTTTGCTGCCTTCTGGCTTCTGCATCATGCTTGCAGCTGAAATTAGGAGGCTCAGCAAAATCACTCCCTAAGGAGAAAAAAGAAATGTAAAAGCAGAAAAAAAGGAGGAGATTCCCCCTCAATTCACAGAACTCCTAGAGGGGAGCTCAGGAGGCAGCGGGTACCGAGGCTTGGGGGGCTGCTTTGCACCCCCCTGCCTGTACATGAAGCTTCCAGGGAGATTTGCTTTAAAACCACATGAATTCAAAGCAAGAAACACTCTGAGTTCCCTTCACCAGCACAAGGACCCTTTGGGCATCAGAGAAATCCATTTTTCATTCTTTTAGGTTCATTATCCACCACAAAAAGGTGACTGGGGGTTCCCACACCCTGCGGCCCCTTGGTGCTGGTGGGGCCTGGCCAAGCCAGGTCTATTCTTAGCCGACGGGTGGCTGGGCAGGAGCAGACAGGGTGCACAGGGCTGCGTTCCTCACATTCCCCTTCCCCGGGGACAAGGAGCGCCTGGAAATACGCAGCCACAGCTTGGCAGCAGCTGGGGGCCATCAGCAGGGGCCACCCTGGGCAGAGGAGAGCGGCGAGGTGGCGGGGGGGGGGTGTGTCTCAGGGGACAGCAGAATCGTGGAAGGGACGTAGTGAGCTGTGGTACGGACTGGGAAAGCCCCATCCCTGCAGCTCCCTGCGTTTGGCTTCAGCCCCTGCGAGCTCTGGTCAGCACCATCCCTCCCTCCCCACTGCTCACGCAGGGCTGAGGGGGGTAAAGGTGAATTTGGGGGTGAGGGGCAAGACACCATATTCTGCCAC
>VYZQ01039033.1:0-39866 GCA_013400655.1 Mystacornis crossleyi
CAGGAGACACCTATGTGAGTTGCTTTGTTCCACATCTCACACCTCTGCAAAAGGCTGGAGAGTTGGCAAAAGGAGAAATGGGGAATATGCCTGTGTATGCAAAGGTAACACAGGCACCCAGGCACCTCAAATGCTTTTATTTGTGATTTTTGGTGGGTTTTTGTTTGTTTGTTTGTTTTGTTCAGTTTTTGTTTATTTATTTGTTTGTTTGTTTATTTGGTTTTTGTCTGTGAAATACAGGCTTTAATATATCAGTGTCATGCATTTGACTTCTAAAATCAGCGTTAAGACTTCTGAAATTGGCATCTGTTGGAGCAACAAAATAGGACACTTGGTGTCTCTTCTGCATCAGTTGGATGTATTATAAATGTCACGAGGATGGTTTCCATTGATAATGCAGTCAGACAGAGTCAGATTTGCCTTGTTGACAGGACCTAATATGTTTGGGGAAACAAAGCCACCAGTTGACAGGGCACTGGCAGTCTCCATCCAAGAGGTTTTTCCTGAAGAAACATAAACTGGATCTGTAACACACAAATCGTGTCTTTAAAACCACACTTAGAAGTTCCTGTGGCATAAACTTTTTTGTTAAAACAACATTTGGAGCAATATCCCCGTTACTTCCCAGTAATGAATCCAAAACCTACAGCACTGTGGAAACAGGCAGCTCTACAGAACTGTGGCCTTAGCTGATAAAACACCAAGAGGAGAGAGATTCCCATTGTCTGCCCATCTGACGGACCCCCTTGTAGCAGTGCTTGGTAATTTTTAATACAGCTCTCTCAGATATTAAACCTTTTTCCTTAGGATTCTTGTGTTCTAAAGGGTTACACTTGATCCCAATTGTCAGGGCCAGTTCACCCACCACAGAAGGAACTTGTGCTTTTCTCTCGGTGTTACCTGGCTATAAAATGGCATCTGGGCACGGCAGCTACTCACTTATCTGTGAAACCAAGGATGAGAATTGTGTTTAATGGGCCTGTTCAGTAATGCCTGTAGTCAGGATTTCACAGTGTCTGGGGTTGCTCCTGATTGTGGGCTGCCATGCAGAGAACTGTGATTTGCAAAGGTGCCCAATTGTTATTAGAATTGACTCTCGCTATTATTCCTGTTTTTAAGAATACATTTACAGTAAGAGCAGGTTTTAAAATGCTAATTCAGGGGAAAGCTTCAGAGTTTTGCCCTACTCTCATTCTTCACCATTGAAGTTAAAATAAGTTATAGCTGCCAATTGCTATACCAGGTCTCAGCACAGGACCAGGTTCATGAGAAAGCAAATGTTTAACCACACTAGTGCCCTGGTAAACTCCATGAGTACATTTCTGCTAAACCTGGGCTGAGGGGAGCAGAATTCAATCTTCTTCACACAGCCCTGTGTCTGGTTCCCAATCCTGCTCACATGCATCCCCTAAGTGCCTGCAACAGTGGGTCTTCACTGCAAAATAAATCCAGCTGTAGGTTTGTGCTTAATTCCACTGTCCCTTTCAGTCTGAGTGGACATGGGTTCATTGAGGAGAGAGTACATTGACTTGTTAACCAGGACTCAGTGAAAGGAAAGTTTTTGTAAATATTCCAGAGGCCCTAGAATTTTTATGGAGTCTCCACATCAATCATATGTCTTTCCTGGGTTCATTTTGGCAGAAGCCTTCAACATGGATCCTCTCTGAGGCTTCCAACAGAATAAAACCATGGAGTATGAAAAACACCCTTTGGGGACCAAAGGTCCCTCTCCATATATCCTAGAATCCTAAAATGGTGTGAGTTGGAAGGGACCTTTTAATTCCAACCCACTCTGCCATGTCCCGGGACACCTGCTACTTAACCAGGTTCCTCAAAGTCCCATCCAGCATGACTTTGAATATTTCCAGGGATGGGGCATCCACAGCCTCTCTGGGAAAAATTTGCAAGTGTCTTACCACCCTTACAGTAGAGAATTTTTCTCTAGTATCTAATCTAAACCTACTCTCTTTCAGTTTAAAGCCATTACCTCTTGTCTTATCACTTCATGTCCTTGCCAAAAGTTTGTCTCTGGTTCCTATTTAGCCCCTTTAGGTACTGGAAGACTGATAGAAGTGTGATCTTGTAGGAGGCAGCCCTGGTGCAGCTGTATCCAGCTGTGTGTTCTCAGGGAAGTGCTGAAGGAGATGTCCAGGTGTAGCTGGCAGCATTTACTCAAAACTGCAGATTGTCCTTCAGGGTCATATTAGAGGCTGGCACTTGCCCTTGCACAGATAACAAAAATTTTCATGTTTAGGATTATCAGATTTCCAGCTACTCTGCAGAAACAGCTGTCAGCAAATCTGTGACAGCAGATGCTGGGATGCTATTCAGTGTGCTGTGTGCTAATCTGCTGCTCTGCCCTCCCCAATTACAGCCGTTTTTAGCTATCACAGGAGGAAGCTTGGACAAATACTGCGATAAGAATGTGCATCAAAGTAGTCTGGGTCCTTCCAGAGTGAGGAGCCTTAGGCAGATACTCACTTTTCCAGTCAATTGATTTTATTTAAAGAGTTCTGTCAAGACAATCCGGGCTTTGCTTTCCCGCTACTCCATGGGCATTGTCAGGGTGGATTGCCTCAAAAGAACTGGAAAGAAACCTGTGGGGACTGGGACTGTTTAGAGGTGACAGCAACGGGAACACACAGCCTGAGCTGCACTTCAGTAATCTCCAGCTACCTGGGCCTCCAGTTTGCAGGGAGATTGGTGTAAATTATGGCATAACTTGCAAATACCATCTTTTTGTATGCAAGATGTGCATTATGCCTTTGGGTATATGTGAAAGGATCTGCCAGCCAATCCACAGGGCTAGCTGCTAACGAAATCCTTTGACATCCCATCTGGAAATTTAGATACAGCAACTGTGAATGCTCAGCCACTAAAACTCAGACTCCGAAGAAGCACCTAATGTAGTCCAGTTTTGTGTGTCTTTCTCAGCAGCAGTGCTGGTTTGAGCAGATCTCCCATTTCCGGCTTTGAAATTTAAAAGTCACCGATTGTAAGAGCATCTTCTCTCTTTCATAACTGAAAACATAAAGAGCTGGTCTTGCTAAGAGATACTCACTGGTGGTCTTTGGGACTAACACCCTCTTGGACATGATGCCCCTTTGTTTCTCTGTTAGATGAATGTAAGTCCTGGGTGAAATCGTACATGGACAAACCCAACACAATTTCTGCTTGCTGACCTGCTTGCTTGACCACATCATTGGACAGTCTGAATTTGAGAACAAACCACCTTAGAAATCTCAGATTATTTTTTATGTCTGCATTTTTCGAAAAAAAAGTGCCAAAATAATCAGAAAGAAAAGTAATTATGGATTTTTACTCAAATTGATGTCCTGTTTTGTGGGAAACTCAGCCATTAGAATACTGACATGATAGATGCGAAATGAGAAGCAAAAATGAAGCTGCTTCCTGGATTTTCTCTGTCCAGTAAAGACTCTTAGAAAAAGTTGCCTGACACCTGGCCTGTAGTATCCGTTGTCTTCCTCAGAGCTGGTCATGCAAGGCCACAGTGAATGGAAAGAAGATGTTTAAGACCAGTGTTCATATAATCTATTTTAGGATGAGATGAGTGATGTCTAAAAAATGTTTCTGTGCCTGTAGACAGAGTCAGGGTTACTTGCTTAGATACAAAATTTACATTTCTGATTTTTTTTGGTAAGAAAAGTCCTGTTTGTGATGATGGTGTAACTGGGTTTAGAAAAGTACTGTAGCAAAATACAAAATAGAGAAGGAAAGGCTGTGTTTATATTGCACTGCATTTTTGGTCAGTTATTATTAAAGGCAAAAGCACATTTTGAAAAGCAACTCAGTCTCTCAAAAGAATCATCTCTGCGAGCTGACAGGAAAGGTTTAAAAAGCAGCATTTCGTTGTGTTTTCATTTTGCCTGGTGAGGATGCTGTGCAACCTCACTGTTTGCCTTGATCTGGAAAGACCTGCCCCTGGAGAGGAAGAGGAGGAAGCAAGACACAATAACTATGGTTTCTGAGAAACTTTGCAAGGAAATTAAACAATAACAGAGTAGAGGATTGACAATTCCAGGTAAACAAAATGTCAGTATGTTGATTTGACACATATGGGAATTTTCATCTGTATGTTATTAAACTCCCACAGCTAATGTGGTGATTTGTTTTCTCCTTTCAAAACAAGTTAAAGATTAGCTGTAGTGTCTGTGGAAGGGATTGATCAGAATTCCCATATTAAATTAAAAAAAAATGTATTTCTCATGGTGACATTCTCTATAGGAAGTTCATTTCTTTTCAATTTCCATGTGCAAATATACCAACATGTTTTTTTGTTTCAGCAACACCTGGGGTAAGTCTATACCACAGAGTAAAGATGTTGGCCGCCCCAAAATTAACTCCTTTGCTTGTTGAAGTAACTACTGCACTTCTGTTGACTCTCACATTTTTTCCCCCATTCACATTTTCCTTGATTCAGAAAGTTTTCAGCTCCAGTGGAAAACAAAAATTTATGGTTTCAGCTTCTACCCCCTTCCTGTTTTGTGATCATTGTGGCCAAAATGGTGATTTCCTGCTGGGTTTCTACCCTGGTACAATTTAGGTCTAGAAAAATAGTTTTGCTGAGGCCATAAACAGATGTTGCTCTGCTGCAGCATTGTTGTCATGGTCCTGAGCACCTCCTGTTTCAGGGATGGCCATCGAGTTGCAATCCCATCTCTCTAAGATAAGCTGTGAGCCTACAGCAAATGACCATCACAGCCCATGAATGCACAGAGTGCTCATAAAATCAGAGCTGGAATTTGTAAATCAGCCACAGGTGGTCCCCAGACTGTTGCAATGTGCTAGTCTGTCTGACATCATGGACACACTCCTTAAACCTCTCCCTCTCCCTCGGCCAGACAATCACTTTTTCCAGGATCCACAGAGCAGCACTTAGACTGAAATTTGTTCTGTGTCATTCTGCTAAGCTCACTCGATGCTCTCTCTTGCATAGAATACAAGATTACCCTGAAGAATAAAATAAAGGAATTAATTGATGTTTTAATCAATTGCAAGTTTTAATTAATATTCACCAGGGTGACAAGTGTTCTGGAATGCAAAACAGGAGTAATTTCTGAGGAAAAGGGGGAAAGGCCCTGCGGTTTTTGTTCAGGTTAAATGAAGACCTTGTAGCTGAATATATATCAGGTATCTGCTGACTCCATTCAGCGCCTGAAGTTTCACTCATTTTGAAACAGCACAGACAGACCTTTATTAACAATATCAGAGGCTGTGAGCAGGGCTCAGGGATGGAGAACATTGAGTGGAAAGCATGACCCGTAACTTAATCAACTCCACTTTAAAAACTTTGGTTGAATTCAGGCACTACAGAGAGAGAGGTCAGGGGATGGACATGGCAGGTGCCATCACCTTCTCCCACTTTTTGCAGCCTGTCTTCTCCTATGAGCTGGAGTTGTTCCATGTAGGAACATGCTGGAGACCTGTATCCTGTTGGTGACTCTGCAGGATCTGAGGCTATTGTAAAGTGTTTCATGGATGTGCTGTGTTTTATTTGCATAGTGGGGATCCCTTTCTTGAATTGCTATAAAAACTGCCCTGTAATTTTCTCCCAGGCGTGAACTATAGCCTGTGACAAACCTGTGAAAGATGGGCTCCTTTTACTCACTGATGGTAAAGAGGAGGGAGTGGAAATTATCCCTCTATATAATTTAATATTCACTCTGTAATGCAGTTTTTATGCTAGCAATACTCCCCTGATTGCAAGAGATTTCGTGCCTATGGGCTGTGACCCTAAAGGATGCGACAGGGATGTACTACAGGCGGATTCAAGTGTTTGACAAAAGAAAGAAACAATTATTTTTTTTTCCCCCCCAGTGTTTAAGCAGCTGTAGATCTTCCTGGAAAGAGATGAACTAAGAGCAGTGAAGAGTTCCCTGTTCTGACTTTGCAATATAAATATCTGTGTCTTTTGCAGAGATAACTACTGAAATGGAGTATTCCCCAAAATTATCTTACTGCCAAGAAATAGTTCTTAGCTCACTTGACTTCACAGTAGATTTGAAAGCATGAAGGTGGAAAAGACTTTGCATTTCTTGGCTGTTCTCTGAAACAGAAATTTCCCTTCCCCAGTGGAAGGCATGATCACACAACACAGTCAAGCTGACCCAATTATTACTCTTAACTAAAGAAAGAGGTCTCCCTTCTCCCTCTCTCTTCCTTTCCTCCTCATGATTCCCTGCACTCCAGCAGCAGACCTGGTCTGTCAGCCTGACCCTTTGCATGTGTCAACAGAACTTTTTTGCTGCATTAATTTTCTTTCAGGTTGGTAAGTTCACTCAGTGCAGCAAGGACCAGGAAAACCACCCCAGTCACAAAGAAGCAGGAACACACAGCTGGGAGAATGGGAAAAAGAAAGCAGGTAGGCTGCAGGGACAAGGCCTGACTTCTCTCAATGCAGTGATCATTAGAATCAGACTTCGATACTGTAATATTTGATGTGGAAAATCTCTCCTGGGATGCCAATGATCTGTTGCAGCACCAAAGAAGTCCTGGAAGAGGCTGAACTGGTTGCTTTGGAGAGCATTGTTCAGTCATGCTCTTTCATTCACGGTGGTGATAGCTTCCAAGACGCCTGTGAATTGTCCCAGTTCTCTGGTGACCTTCAGGTGATAAGAACCCTGTTTGTTTAGAGTTATGTCTACATTCATGTGCTTTGGAAATGGTTTGAACAAAGCTGGGGACCATTCTTGAGCCTCTTTGCTCTTGTTTGTGTGACATTACAGTGGAGGAGGAATAGATGGAGTGGGACTTCTCTGTCCATCTGGCAGCTAAGCTGTAGGTTATGCTCTGAGGCGAAGAAGACTTCTTGACTCCTACACTGGGAGGAAAAGATGAAGCTGAAATCCCTGAGGAAGTGAACAAGGAAAACAGTCACCAAACCTAATCTTTTGGCTACTACAGCACTCCAGAAATCAAGAAAACCACCTGATCTCAGGATGAAAATACCGTTCCCTCTGTGCATCAGCTATGCAAAATCCGACCCTAAATAGCAAAAGAATTTACTGTAATCCCGTCTTTGCCAATTAAGTGTCCTCTGCTTCTAAATGGAAAGAAACTTCAATGTTAATTTTAAAATATTGCTGGCATTTATCAAAGTAATTACTTTAGCCATGTAAAACTCCAGACACCATAAATACCGTTGATACTATAGATTAAATGCTCCCAAGGCACGTGTTACTGATGCTATGAAACGCACATGGAGACAAGGATATTCTCCAAGCTCAGCATTTGTTGGGCTCACGCAAAGCCATTTGAGCACACAGTTGCCTCATCAGCTTTCTGAAAATGACTGATGTTCCTTGTCAAAAGCCATCTATCTTTATCAGTGACTGTATTTTGGGGGAGCACACCTGAGCAAACACACTCACGAGCTCTGATATGAACACATGCTTCACTGCAATTATGTTTTCAAATCAGTAACTTTTAAAGATGGGAAAAGTTTATTTCAGGGACACTGAATTGCCATGATCTTCCCTTTCCAAATTATCAGACTCTGAAAATCAGATCTCTTTGATCTCTTACAGATACTGTGGGCATATAACCCGTAAAAGAATCATTCCGAATTACAAATCAGCTTAGAAAACGTCCATCCTAATCTACTTCTGTGGACCTCTGCACCCAAAGCAATGAATTGTGTCTATGTAGGTAGGAAAAAAAGAGAGTAATGTCTGTCTACACATCTCTAGTAGACAGGTTTGGAAAGCTGGAGAGGGCAAGAATTTAGGGATATCAGCAAGCAGCTGGAATCTGGTACCATACCAAACTGTGAGGTACCTGAAGCCAGAAATTGTCCAAGTTTACACAGGTGAAGTGTGACGATTTTTGTAATAATCTGATGTCAATGTTATCCATAATACTACTGATTATAGGCACACCTGAGAGGGAAAGATATGTTGCCTTTCTGTGAACATTACTGAAGAGTAATGTCTCCAAAGAAGTGAAAGAGATTTCTGTTAATTTGGCTCTGGTCTCTCTCTGCAGAGAACCTGCCCTTTCACCTGGTGATGGCACTGACAAAGGGTTTTGGGGTTATGCTTTCAGCAGGTTTTCATGCTGACAGGAGGAGGCTGAGTAGAGCCTGTATGCAGCAGGAGCTGGCTGAGCCCTTGGAAGCAGCAAGATACATGCACAATGATGTGTATTGAGTAAAAGACACATTTATCACTCCATTGCTTTTTATTAATAGGAGGAAAGATACTAAAAAATAACTCAACCCCAAGACACAGAATGGAGATAAAGCTGTTTTATAGCATCTGAAAGCATGTGGAAAAATTGTTGCATAGCTGGAACTTATTTGGCACTAGGGAAAATATTTGTTGAGCTGCCAGTAAAACCATAGACGAGGAAATGGTTATAAGAAGACATCCAAACAAGCACCAAGCTTCCTTCCCATGAAAATCAAGGTCAAATAGAGCATTTGAAATCATTAGAAACACGTGAAAAACGAGCTCACATTGTCACTGGGAATGACACAGACAACAGTTGGAAATACGTGTTTGTAAGGACCCAAAAGCTTCCTACCACCCATGGAGCTACCCAGGATTTATTTCTTGAGCAATCTGACTAGCATAACTTGGGCAAGGTTCCCAAAATTCAGCTTGTGTGGCCTGAAGGGTGAGCTCTGCCTGCACTACTGTCACTCTTGTTCATGTTTAACTCAAGGGGAGATTTTCTTGCCTGTCACCTTCCATCCAGGAGATGTGGCAGCATGCTCTGGCACAAACTTGGCCAGCTGCTGCAAGGCAGGGCATTGAAAGACTGTGTGGCTGATCTGACTGCTTTAAAGGACACATCTTCTGCTGAAGAAAACTGCATCCAATTTGCTTTCATATGGAAGCATTGGCTTAATGTTAGTAATTTTTGTCCTGTGGCCACCGTGGCTTTGTCCTAAATACAAGTCTAGTTGCTTATAACCTTGATATAGAAAACATTCAGTGGCAGTAAGAAATCCCAGGTAGTTAGTACGCTAGAAAGTTTAGTGTTGTAGGCTTTTGATTTTCACTGGAGTTACATTGGGTTTTTTTCAGATGACAAGCTTACTTCAGGAACAGAAAAAAACCCTGTATATTTTGGCATTATTTACAACCGTCTTTTACTTTGTATTGCACTTTGTACAAAAGAAACAAGGATTTTCTTTGTTGTTTCCGAAGTGAAATATGAATTTTGCTCTGTTTCTGTTTCCTCTAGCTAAGAGTGTTCTGTGATCATCTTTTGCAGCCAGTGTATTGCTGCTTTTTTAAAAACTTGTGGTCATTACGGAAGATAAATGACAGTCCTTGGAGCCCATGGCTGAAGCACACATTAGTCACTAGTAAATGATGTATAAAAAATATTCAGCTTGCAAAAAGATAATGGTGGTTCCTATTTGAAAATGCAGAAAAATGCACATATCTGGAGCACAAAAGTGTCTCATCAATATCTCTGTGGGTAGAAAACTAACCTGTCAAGAAGAAAATGTTGAAGAGATGAGGATATTTATGCACTTGCAGCACTGATCATAATGATCTAAAGGACTGTTAAAGCAAACTTAAAACATTAGATGCTGTAAGCAGACCACTTAATAGTTTTTTCCATGCAACCTACGAATGCTCTAAAAAAAATTCAGTAAGGAATTGCTCATTCCACATCTTTGACCTCCAGTGATCCTGCCTTTCTCCCTTTTGTTGTTATCAGTAAATTTAACAGCCATTCCTGATTTGACCTTTTACTAATAGCAAAGTCCTTCACCCCCTCCAGTGCTGGAGCTCAGGACTGGGACTGGCCGGGAGGGAAGCCCCGATGCCAGAAGCCTGTCTTGGTGACTCTAGCCCCCGGCCAGGGCTGTAGCAGCACCCACAGTGCAGGGCTGTGGTGGCCTCATGGCTGCACTGTTCTCTGTGCCCTAGGTGGCAACTCCCAGATGAGACGTCAGCCCTGCCTTACACAGAATCTCATTGCTTTCCCAGAAGAGGGCAATTCTACCTTTTCCCCTGGCGGGGAAATTGGGTGCAGTTATCCCACAGCAGGGCTCCAGTCCCTAGACTGGGGTTGGCACTGGGTTTTGTTGAGTGAGTCACCAGGGCCAGGCTGTTGGTGTGTGGTGGAAGAGGCAGATGCCTGCCAAGAGAGGGGGATCCACTTTTAGCCAGTGGCTTAAGTCCTTGTGGACTTGATTTTCTCACCTTCCACTCCTGTCTCTGTTAGCCAGCCTAAGGGAGAACCTTTTCTGTATGGGTTACCAGTAGGGTTGAACTGGATTGCTGTTGCTGTTGCTGTTGCTCCTGCTGGCAGACCCAGAGCCTACTCGATCCACTCGTCTAAAAACCCCTAAATATTGATGTATATCTATAAATTAACCAGCCTAATTTTCTGATGGTTTTGTGAGATCAGCAAGAGATCCTCCGTGGACCAGGGCAGCTCAGGCAGCAGGAGAAGGGGAGGAAAGAAATGATGGGGTGGACACTGCAGGAACCAAGTGAGTGAACCATTAAAGCAGCCCATCTGTGCCACTTGGAGGGCTGGTACTCGTATCCAGAAGGAAGTCAGTTGATCAGGGTAATTTTAATTTTCTTTTTCATAAGTTACTACAAAATCTGCAGAAACAGAGAAAAGTGGCAATACAAACTCCTTCACAGGTGGCCTTCCTGCATGTGCAATGCTCTCTTGTCACTGTGTGCCTCTACTGACTGATCTCAGAGATAAATAGTCACATTTAGTTCCTTCCTGGCACTCTTTGCTGTGAAAGGGGTGATGTGACACCACAACCTGAAGGGTTATATATTCCTCCTTTTTCAGAAAAGCCCTCTGCCAAACCGGGCTCATGTGGTCTGCACTTACAGAGGGTGAAGGTTTAACTCCCTCAGCGTAACAGAAAGAAGCTCTTTGGCACTCGCACACCGAAACAACAAATTGAACCTGCCCACCTCTGACCTGTTCAGCTCTGCTGTAATGAGAAGCAGTCAAATTCAGCGTGCTGCAACTTTATTATCAGAAAAGAGAAAGAAATCTCTTTAGCAACACGTTATTTACTTCAGAAATAACCTTGAGTTGTCAGCTGGAGAGAAATATGCTCCCTTTCAGTATCCACTTCACATTCCCCTGGCTTCCAAGGTTCAAATCTGAGGCAGTTTCTCCTGCTGTGGGAGGAACAATAGCATGTGCTGAGTGCCTGGTAAAGGTATTTATAGGTGTACATTTAGAGTCAAAGAAAATGCTGTAACATTATGTTTTCACATCAATAACACAAAGAACAGCTCAGTGTTTTTGGCTAAAATGTTTTTTATATGACATGAAGATACTCAGCACCACAAAAAGAACAAAATCTAACTCACACTGAAGAAGCTTGCTGAGTATTTTTCTTATGAACTCTGCTGCAGGAACAATGACAGCAAAATTATTTCTTTGCCAGGAGTACAGGAAGATACTTTAGGAACTCAGTCCCTGACTAACAAAGGTAGTTATCTCACAGCTGCTTATTAGAGCAGGTTGCAAAAGGGTACTTGCTTTCATTCATGACATTTCTGTTCTGTAACAGCGGGTAACCAAAGACCCTGAAGTTTTCACTGAAAATGGGGAAGGTGGGAGGGATTCTGGAATTGTCATCCTCTTGTTCATTTCTCTTTCCCTCCTCTGTACTCCCCACAGCAGCAGTGTATACCCCACTGCTGCTGGGGTATCTGGGGTGGAAACAAGCTTTGAGGCTGTCTTACTTTGCATGAAAGGTTTTATGTTTGTGCCCTGCATCCTACAGAGCAAGGAAGATTTATACAAAGAAAAGATGAGTAGGAAAACGACTAAATAGACTGGAACCTGCCTGGATTACCTTACATAAAACAACAAAAGCCACAGATGTGTCAATTTGGAATACTTTAAATTTAATACATCTTTGTGGTTTCAGTAATGTGGTCTCTTCCACAAGCAGTTGACTGTTGAGATTAAAAAACTTACAAAACCCAAAGCTCAGTCAACAGAAATCATCACTGAAATTGTTTTAAATGTTCCATATATGCGGCTGAAGTGCAGCTATGTACTGTTATGGGGAAAATAAAAACACAATGAGGCAGGATGCTAAGGGAAGTCTAGTATTGTTTTATAGTTTCTGTCTATGGCCAATATGATTTTATGAGGCAAATTTTCTATTGCACATCTCAACAAGTTGGTCCTTAGCCATTGACAGTTCTTGTAGCTTATGTATTTTTCTCTCTTTCCACTTTCTTCCCCCCTAAGGAAGAGAAAAAGTGACCTCTGAAAAGCTGAGTTGAGAAGACAACATTTGAGATGCTGGGAGGCAGCCTTGTGGTAGAGTTGGTTTGATGGCCAAGGAAATACACTGGGAAAAGAAGCTTTACTGAGGCTTGTGGCCCTTTCCAGTCATAGTGAATCTCTTCTGGAAGGGGTTGGAAGAGAAGAACAAACTGTGTCCTAAAGGAACTATATGGAACTCTGCTCAACCTTCACTAGATACACTGGGGAAAAGTCAAAGTTTCTGAGCTTAGGCAAATGGCTTCTAGCCTATGATCATTGCCTGGAAACTTAAAGGTTACAAGACAGACTGGCTTTTGGAAAATAATGTCCTCTAAAATACTAAAAATTGAAGCTAATTAAAGCTACACCATCCTTTGGGAATGGGTCATTTGTATGCATGTTCCAAGACTAAACTTGGATTTTGGTGGATGTTTGCCAGCAGTGATGAGTAGGTTATATATTTGTTTTAAAACATCTCCAGGATTACATCCTAGAAATGAAAATGGACAAAAGAGGCAGACTTTACTGGAATAAATAAAACCTTGTGGTCTAATGTGTCATTTGAATAAATTATATTAATTACACAATGTCTTGGATTTTTTTTTGTGCTGGGTTTTGACAGGATTGGCCTCCAAATTATAACCTACACTGAGAAGTTATCGCTTGATTGAAGACCCCGAGTCACATCAGCAAAGCAGCACTACTAACGTCACATTTTTGTTAATTTCTGTTGCAAAGTCAAACAAAGCAGTAAAATTGGAGCATGGCAGGGGAAAGAAAGGCAATGGGAACAGCCTCTGCAGTACTCACACTGTCCATTTAGAAAAATACCATCAGGGAGGTGGGAGGTGTTTACCATGCCAGGTAACTCTTCTCCCAGTGGTCAGGAATTAACATAACGTCAAAGAAATGCAGGGTGTTTTCATTCATTCAAACAGCTTCTCACCCAATGCTCTCAGCTTTCAGGCATCCCATTCCTCCCTCCTCAGAGGCAGCATGGACTCTCCTGTGGGGTAGGTAATCCCACCGATGGCTGGGCATCCAACATCTCCCTCACAGTCCCTGGATCACTGGAACACTTTAGGTTCTTCTCTTGATTTCTATTAAAAAAAGGCATTGACAACCTGAAATCCTAAGTCACTTTAGCAAAACAAGAAAGGAGGTGAGGCTGCTTTGGTTTGAAGCTGCTTTCCTGGTGCACTGAGGGAGCAGATGGCAATTAATTCAGGGAGAGCATCCCTACCCATGTAGCTCTCAGGGAGCAAGGAGAGACTGAACTAGAGAATCCTAACTGCAAAGTGCCATCAAATATCCACTGAGGTGGACCTGTTTTATGCTTGCCGTGTCTTAAGACTTTCCTGCCTCCACACCAGCAGCAAAGGGGTGATGATGCTGAGGGCTGGCATGTGCTGGGAGACTGGCAGCCAGCTCTGGGAGTGGAGCTGGCAGCAGCCCCTGTGCTCCAGGGTGATGAGGGTGAGGGTCTTGTCATCGGATAATAAAATATTCACTTGTTTGAGAGACATGTATTTCCCTCGCACGTGGGCTCTGCGGGACAGAGTTTGTTCTCAGTGGCTGAGGCACAAATCCCAAATAGCTGCTTTGCCTGTGAATGTGTGTATGGGATTCTTTTTGCACCAGTGTGAGAGGTATCAGGGAATGTGATGCTTTCTACAAACTATTTGGAAGCTGTTGGTTCAGGAGGAGACTAGCATTGACTTGCTTTAGGGATTGCTATTTATACATGTATTTTAAACAGAAGTTGTTCTCAGAAAATCTGATTTAAAAATAGCATTATGCCTTTGTATTCCTCTGATTGCCAGATGAGATACTGTGTGTTCCCAAGGATTTGTTTGGGTTTATTCCTCTCTAAGTGCCAACACTAGAATTCAATCTCAGTTCTGAGAGCAAACAATATCCTTGTCTTTTCACATATCCTCACCAGTAATAAAAGCCTGAAGATCAAAGTGTGCCCTTGCTGACACCTCTACAACCTCTTTATTTGCCAGTGATCAGCCCTCAGCTGGAATCCTGTCAGCACTTCTGTCCTGGGTGTCTGAGAGGGCTGGATGCAGATTTCTGCTTGTATTGTGTCTTCCTTGACAGCAAAAGAAAACCAAGCGCAAGACAGTTTCAAAATGACAGGGATGCGGATGTGATTATATGTGGTGTTACTTCGCTGTTACTAGATGTGATATTATATCAGTGTTTTCCACCTGCTGGGAGGGTGCTGATTTTGTCTTTAGGGACAAATTTTGCATTTCAGCCCACCTGGACTGACAAATGCCAAAGTTGCTCTTCCCAACAATTGTCTTTCAAGCCCAAGGAGCAGAGGAAACTAACTCTGAAACCTCTAATCCATGGCTTTAAACCTGAGGAATTTAAACTCCAGTGGCACTCCCTCAGGCTGCAACTCAATTCTTTCTCCTCACACCACTTTCCTGGCCCCAAAAAGACATCTCCCCACAGAAAACAGGCTAAGACACCTCATTGCACAGATTGCTCAAGCAGGTCGTGAGCATTTGAGACATGATGGGCTCAAATTTAATAACCTATTTAAACAGGTCCTATGGGCATCCAGGTCATGCTTTCTGCCCTGGAAGTGGCAGAGGAGACTTACAGTGCCCTGCGGCTCTGATCCATGCTTGGAGAACCTTGCAGCTCGCAGGGATGCCCATGCTGTGCTGGCTGCAGGTTCCAGCCCTCATCTTGCTGGCACCAAAGCTGTGCCCAGTCTTGGATGTAAATTTAATCTTGTTGGGAGCTAATGGAGTGAGGAATTTGACACACCTTTTCCTTCTCTGTAGATGGGAGCCATATGGCTCCCGACTCTTACAACGTTCCTCAATCTGAAGATGAATGAGTATTAACATATGTTCCCTGGAGTAATTAAAAATGTGATCATAAACAGAGTCTGACTCACTGAAGGCAGAATGTTGTTATCAGGGGAAAATTGAAGAGAAGCCAGTGTTTAAGAGGTGAGCATCTACCTGGGGCCCCAGAGGCAGGCAAGGGTGCAGCAGTTTGCATTCAGCATCGGTAATGAGGACACTGGGGAGAAGGAAGGAGACGTGTTTGATACAAAACACACTGGCTTAAAACACTCTCAAAAAAAATTGAATTAAAACATTTCGAGGGGAGTGGTATGGACAGAAGTGGCTGCTGCAGTTTAGATTGGTGAGGTAACTCACTGGGCCAGAGGAACTCAGTTATTTGCCCAAGCCCTAGGAAATTCCAGTTGCTGAACTAGAGCTAAATTCGAGGGCTGAGAATTTCCCTGGAAAGCACCTGAGGGCTGGATAGCTCTGGAGACAGAGAAGCAGTCTCTAAAGCTGGGGGAAGAGGCTTTATTCATCCCTTAAAAGAGCTGGATTCCACAGCCTTGTGCTGTGAGAGAGACACAGTATTTCCTTAGGGAAGTCTGAGAAACCCATCTTGGAAAGCTCTGTGAAAAAGGAGGAAGTTTCCTGTTTCCTGTTTCCCATCTCTCCTGAGAGGAAGAAGTGATGGGTTGTGTATAAGAAACCAAAATGGTAAATGGATTAAATATTATTAGGATCATTGGAGGACTTCAGAGCAGAGGACAGATTTTTGGAAACTAAACTCTGAAAGGCTAGTCTGAACCCCAAGGAGAGGTTTGGCAGTGCTGGGNGTTAAAACCAAGTTAACATCATTAAATCCCCCCATGATCAAACATATCCCTTTGAATTCCATGTTTGGTCTGATGGCATCAGCTACTTTAAATTATTTTCTGTTTTAGAGAACATACATTTTTATTTAAATGACTTCTGTAGAGAATTTCCAAATGTATCATAGGTCAAAAGGCAAGCAGAATATAAGGCAAATTTGATATAAATCATTTATTGCAAATACTTTGCTTAGTGAATGATGAACCAGAATAACAGAACAGACCTTCTGCCCCTCTAGGTCATGATATATTACTGCCTGAAGGTCCTTTCGCATTCTTAACCCATTCATGTCTCCATAAAATGTCTTGAAAAAAAAGTGAGTAATATCCCAAGTCCTGTTGTCCAGGGACTGTCAAATGAATGGAGAAAAAAATGCATCAAATGTAAATGTAAACTCCACACTGTAATGTAATGGTAAGGCATCATTTGCATAAATATTGTTTGCAAAGAGCAATTAGCACTTCATTTACATTCAGTGAAGTAGCAATTTGCACATTTTCAAGAAACAATTTCTTTACCCATATGTGCAAATTTTGTGCACTGCAATTGACATGCTAATAAAAAGATGTTAATAGACCAATTTTTTTTTATTTTATATCACAGTGTTCTGAAATATTGATTCACTCTCCTGAAATATTGATTCGGGTGGGCTATTTGTAAAAACAGAAAAATGCAGATTTGAATTTGTAAAACTTGCCTTCTAAAAAAAAGTCAAAATTAATTTCAGATGTCTGCAGTCTTCATGCTCTTTAAGTGGTATTTTAATGGGTATTTTTGTCAGAGAAATATNGATTCTGTGAAGCTGGTGGGAAAAATAATAATATCAAATGTAGGATACCTTCATCTCAGGAATTACAATATTAATAAGTTATAGGGTATTTTAAAGGTTTCAACATGAAAACTTCCAGTTGATGTTCATGAATATTAAAAAAGGGATGTTCTTAAAGTGATTCAAGGCTCTTCTTGCTTATGACTGGGAAATTATAGACAAGGTGTGTTGACTTCTCCAAATTAATATATATATTAATAGTGAAAAAAGAAAGAAAGAAAGAAAGAAAGAAAGAAAGAAAGAAAGAAAGAAAGAAAGAAAGAAAGAAAGAAAGAAAGAAAGAAAAAGAAAGAAAGAAAGAAAGAAAGAAAGAAAGAANTCCAGGGACTGTCAAATGAATGGAGAAAAAAATGCATCAAATGTAAATGTAAACTCCACACTGTAATGTAATGGTAAGGCATCATTTGCATAAATATTGTTTGCAAAGAGCAATTAGCACTTCATTTACATTCAGTGAAGTAGCAATTTGCACATTTTCAAGAAACAATTTCTTTACCCATATGTGCAAATTTTGTGCACTGCAATTGACATGCTAATAAAAAGATGTTAATAGACCAATTTTTTTTTATTTTATATCACAGTGTTCTGAAATATTGATTCACTCTCCTGAAATATTGATTCGGGTGGGCTATTTGTAAAAACAGAAAAATGCAGATTTGAATTTGTAAAACTTGCCTTCTAAAAAAAAGTCAAAATTAATTTCAGATGTCTGCAGTCTTCATGCTCTTTAAGTGGTATTTTAATGGGTATTTTTGTCAGAGAAATATAATAAGCATTATTAAAAAGCATTAGCAAATTCAGTCTCCTAATCTGCAATAACAATGAGTATATTTGCATATTGCAGTATGGAAATAATACAGTCCATTTCCTAGTGTCAATATCATACTCAATTCTCCATTAAATGTTAATAAAAATATTTCACATTTATATAGTGTTTTCTCCAGAATGAAGAAACTTCCTAATTAGGAGACAAATTTCCTACTTACAGCAAGTACAGAGAATTTTTATAAACAACAAAAATTTACTTGGGAGTTGGACAGGAAAAGAACATCACAATGAGTTCAGCCAGCTGTTGTCAGTGGACATTTCTGGCCTTTGCAGCAGGAGAAATTGATGTTAAGTGATTTATTTAGACCTCCTGCAGCTCTGTCACTAACAGTTGCTCTGTTTGTTTAGTTTCCTTCACTGTTTTGTCACTTCTCCTGTGACGTGCACATTTCGGGAGAGGTAGGGATCAGAGTCCCCACAGAGGCTGGGTTGTGCTCTGCTTGGTAGCTTTCAAAGGAGAGAAATCTTTTGGGCCAGGGTTATTGATACTTGGAATGTTGCATTTTTCCATTCTCAATCTGAGTTTCCTGGAAGGGGATATTTTTGGAGGTTGTTCAGTTGCCCATTCTGGAGGGGTAAGCATTAGGACACACCAAGCAAAGGGTGCAGATATTTATGAATCTCTCTGCCCAGCAGGCTGGACACAGGCTGCCTCAACTCTGCAAGCCATGTAACAACATGTCCCAGATAGTAGGTCCTAGCAGGAGACTCTCAAATGGAAATATTTGCTACATTTGCCATAGTTATGGCATGTTCAGAGTGCAGACAGTCAAATGCTCAAAATTCTGCCTGTTACTTCTCAGAGGCAGTGCAAGTGGAACATCCAAACATCACAGGGCACCTCTGAAAACCTTCCTCATACTGTGCATTTTAATGAAAGACATTATTTATCAATTTTTGAACAATCACAAGGAAAATGAATACCAAATATGACAACAAACAGCAAAGTCCCCACTAAATCCCAGTTTTACATGCTTCTTAAAGTAATTGTTACAATAATGATCTTGTACTCCTTGCCTTTTCATCTCTGTCACAAGAGAAGGTATCATTATGGTTGCACCCAGGAGTGCGACATTCAGATCCATTTTGATGTCTCATTATTGTTGGTGTTGTCTTTTTACTTGGCAAATCCCATATTTATATTTCATCTCCTATGTCAGGTATTCAAAGCTCTGCTTTGATCAGTGTAAATTGCATGAGCCCCTCACATAAGGTGGGACCTCTGAGCCTATAAAGGAGTTAATTTTGAGATCTCATGTGAATCCCTGAGATACTCATCATTGGTTTACTCTATTTTTATTTAACCTTTTTCTTCTTTTTTTTCTTTTTTTTTTCCTTTTACTTCTTCCTCCTCTTTTTTGTCCTTTTCTTACTTTTTTCCTAATATCTTAGAGAACCTCTGAGGCCTTTGGTAATCTTGACCCCTAACACAGCTGTGTCCCAGTCATGCAGTAGCTTCTGGGGTGCTCAGGATTTACCCAAGCAGTGGGTGTTTTCCTCCTTTTAAAGACCTTTAAACTAAAAGTCCACCACATCATTTTGTACATTACAGACAAATAATACCCTAATGAGAAGGGGAATAAATATCTGAACCTTTAATGTTTCTATAGCGTCAGTGGGACCACATTTTTCAAATGCCTAGTAACATTACAAGAGAGGCTAATGACAAGAAAGCACTAATGACACGAGATATTTAGTAGTCCTCTGATCTTCAGAAAGCCCATGGGTTTATTGTTTGCAAAACAAATAGATCTATCCAGTTTTCTGTTGACTAACAGTAACTAAATCCAGTGATAGCAACTGATCCATGTGCAGCATCCACGAGCAGGAAAAGCTGTGACCAGCCCATGTGCATTAGCTGGCAGGTACTTTGGCCTTGCTTAGGCTGAGATATGGACACTGATCTCTGCAAAACCACCTGGATTATGTGGTTTCTTCTGTTGAGTGGCAAGCTACACTAAGCCAGGAATAGGATGATCTGTGTCTCTTCTAAAAAAAAAATTATTTCCCCTGCTTTCTCAGTAACCTGGAGAGATCATGCACCAGGTCAGACCTCCCGCTGGCTAAAATTAGGTTGATACCAGCACCTTCAGTGGAGAAGCTGAGCTGAGGAACATCTCTCTCTATCTCACATATGAGCACTGTGACTAATGAAGCCACGATACAAGACAGAGCTGTTTGAGGGCCATACTCATCCAATTTCCCACTAAGTCTTTGTATTCTGTGTTTTACTGGGGCTGGCTCTCAGCTTTCACAGCTACCTGCCCAATGTGCAGCCTAGTGGAGGGACTGAAGTTGAGAGTCTTTAGGATGCTGAGTGGTGGCTGTGACATGATTGTGTGATAAAGAAGCCACAAGACCCTTATATTTTACCTTTTATCTATGGCTCCACAATCAGTTTAAGTCTACTTTGCCACATTACAGCTGCATTGCCCCATCTAAAGCCAATAGCAAAGTCACATCTTAATGTTTTGAGTTTTTTCCTCACCTCCTCATCAGAGGTAAACAGTCACTGTGAAGTTCTTCCTGTCTCCAGGAATTAAGGATGTGCCTCTGTCCTGATTTATTCACTTTTGAGACAGAGTTTAATTTTGCAAAACGTCTCTCTTCTCAGTCTTTGCATTTATTTTTGGCAGGAACAGTTGCCTGCGGCACGAACACTGATGACTGGTTCAGTGTTAATAGTTGTCAGGGAAAATGAAGAGGCTATTTCTCACACCAGACTTTCACCCTGCATGACAAATGCTAGTATGAGCAGATTAAAAATCAGTGCATGGTACAATATGTCACACATAAAGCAACTCCATGTTATTAATTGGCATGCTACCCTTTAGCTGCTCTCAGCATGTGCCTCTGTGAGCGGAACAGCAACTGGTGAAATCAGGTGGGTCAGAACCTTCTTTGGTACAAAGTTGTGTAGCAGTGATGGAACTAATTGAGGTATGCTGATTCGTGGCACTCGGTTCCTTGGATAAGGGTTTGAGATGCTTTTTTCCCCCTAAGATGTGATTCAGCGTGCATTTCATTAGAATGAACAGCAGAGATACTCTGTGATATGTCTTGTCCTGTACCCTAAACCCTTTTAAACCACAATAGCTCATTTAAAACCATGTTGTGATTTAGAGAGGTACTCTTTTTCTTCTCTTCTGCTGTCTTTGTGATGGATCCTTAATTACTGACCTTGAAAATTCCCCAAGGAAATGTTTGATCTTAGGATACAAATTAGTTGCTGCACATAAAAATGGGTTTACAAAGAGAACCAGATCAGCAAAGGCTGAAGTTCATTTTCCAGGTTGTATTAGGGCTGGGAATTGTATCAGTAATCTTCAGGAAAAACCAAACCCTGAACATCTTTTTCTACAGGTTCAGAGTTGGAGTAGAAGTGCTGCAAGTGCTGGGCATCCCCTACACCAGACTCTGGGGCCAGACTCCCCTCTGCAAAGTGTCCATCAGCAGTAGAGGCCTCTGGATAAAACAGCTTGGAGGTCTTCCCCAGAACTGCTGCTAGATTTCTGCATGTCTTAAGAGTTACTCCGGTTAAACACACTTTTCTGTGAGTGATAGAAACAGAGAAGGGCACAGGGACAGCACGAGGGACTTCGTTGCTGGGTGGCTGGTGAGGCACAGCCTTTCCTGCCCGTTCTGCTCAGTGCCTCCCGTGCCTCAGAGCAGGCAGCACTAGAAGGAGGCCCAGCACAGCCCTTTTACCAAGGGGAGTAGCGCCCTCCAGCACCTGTACAGGCAGAAAAGGGCAGTTACTGAACACTGTAGCAAACCTTGGTGCAGCGTGCAAGGGGCTTTCGGGTGTGAATGGCTTCAGGTACAGAAGGCACAAGCTCTGAAGAGTTTCAAGCAGACACAGGGCTGTTCAGATACACAAGAACTCAGTGACTGCTTGACTTGTGGATATGGTGATATTGCAGTCTTTGGCAGTCACAGGTTAAGCTGCAGATATAAGATATTGATGTCATTTGTAATGACCCCATTTAATCTGAAGTGGGGCAGAGTTACATTTACCCCCAGGCTGGGTTTTGATTGCTTGGACACTGTGGGTTCCTAATTTGCTGATCTCTCTTCTGTCATCTTTTTTCCCTCCCTTTCATTCCTTTTATTCTTTTAAGCAGTCTGCAACTCTCCCATGCTTTTTCTGACATCTCTTTGGTGCCAGAAGAAAATAAATATGCACTCCCTAAGCCTGTTTTTCCTATGCACTCTTCACCTGTGCAGAACCTGGGATCAGAACCTTACAAGAATTTTTCCTACCCTTGTCATTACTTCTATTATCCTCAAGAGAGGACAGCAGAAGCAGCTGATCAACTAATGTGCCATTTTTGGGACCACATTCCTGCCAGCTATTACAGCTCTTACAGGCTGGAAGGTGCTGTGGAGTCTGACATGCACATGTCACTCAGAGATTTGCGTTAATGTTGCTGTGAAAAGCTCAAGACCCCTTTAAAAAATTATTATTATTATTTTATTGTATTTTTAAATTTTATATCTGAGCCACAGCCTGGGCTTCTTAAGTTCAGGATGTGAATATGTTTGTATATGTTTGTTTTTCCATGGATATCAAAATAGAGAGATTATTCTATCTGGACACATTAATGATATTCAGTTGCTTCCTGATAACTGCTCCATTAACGTCTGTCAGCATGGCACCCTCTCTGCTCATAACCTCCTCACAGACCAGACAGCTTTCCAAGCAGAAGGGAGATACTTATAAGAAAACAAAAGGCAAAATGTCAGCATGTTCCCAGATGAGATGCCCTGAGAGATTCATGACGCAGTGGTAGCTGTGAAGAAATGCAGATGTGACACGTGGCTGACAGTTTGGTACTTTGTCTATAATCCTTCTGAACTAGTGGCAGAGGCTTTCTTAAATATAGTGATTACCATGAGAAACCTCTCCCAAAATGTGTTATTTACATCAGCTATCATAAGATGATATGTGACATGCCTGGGTCCCTTCCATTAGTTTCAGGGGACAAATACCATAGGTCAAGACTTTTGGAATAATAATAATAATAATAATAGATTAATATAATAATAAAACAGACCAGAGAGCCTGAATAAAATAGAACAGAGTCTGAATAAAATAGACTCCAAAGCCTGGGGGAAACTGCATTTGCTAAACCATTTAGTAAAATGGGCTTATGCAGATGTTTGAGCTAAAGTAAATCAGGGAGAAGTTGCCTTTGGGTGACTGAAGGGCTGGCTTAAAAGCAGCCATTTGGACTGTCCAGAATACAGACATATTGCTCCCTGGGCATCCTTCTGCAGAGGTGCTGCTGTGACTCTGTGCCTTCTCTCCAGAAATAAGCAGTGCATTACTGGTAGCAAGGTGGTAGCCACCTTCTAGACATGCTACTGCTATTTTTCTTGGACCACAGAAATTATATACCCAAGGTAGAATAAATATAAAAACAAATAAAAATGCTCCCAAAAATGTTTTCGTCTGAATAATTAATTCCTCAGCAAATTTTCTCACAATAAAACACATCCTAATGAGCTATCAGGAGGAGAGGAAATTCATCACTTACCTCACAAATATCAACTTGAGAGCACTGCTCATGTCAGATGGCATAATTAATGACTTGAGAGGGAGCGTGGAGCAGCACAGCCAAAAACACAGTCCCCATCAGTCATTCCACATCAGCCCAACTCATACATGTTACTTGATCTACAGAGGATTAGCCAGGCAGCTAGAAGGAGATATGGGGCTGAAGGGAATACAGACAAATATGGTAGGTCTAATCTTGATTTATCTTGGTTGGTTTTCTGCTTATCACTGAGGTACCATGGCAGTTGGTCGTGCATCGTGTTTTATTTTTGTGGCTTTTCTTTTTTCCCAGAGAAATAGAATTTACAACTTTGAACTTCACCCTCCCTGATGGAAGGGCAAGGCATCTTCAGTCCCATGTCAGAACGTGGTCCTCTTGGGGCTTCAGTTCCTGTGCAGCAAACCTGGGTGGGTGCCCTGGAGTGGGTGAGACCCCTCTGTGCCGTGGAGACAAGGGGTATCGTGGTCACGATGATGTTGTTCATGGTGAGGGTGCAGTAGGAACACACCTGAACTGTTCTTCTTGTGATGGTACCACCAGAGCTGGGGGAATGTGCAGCCTCCTCTCGTCACACATCCATCTCCTCTGTCAGTGCTCTGCAGTTGCAAGAACTGCTCAACTGGCTTCCTCCAGGTGTCTGCTCTAGGGATAATTTCCTCCTAAGGATATTCACAGAAGCCAAGGCATGGGGGGAGCTCTGGAAGAACAGCTCTCCCCTCTTGGATGGGAAAGCTGAGACACCAGGTTGGTGCTGCCAGCCACTGTAACGAGAACCTGAAATGGCCAAAGTGGGCCAGACCGAAGGGTCATCTGTAGCGGTGCCTTTTGTTTGCATTTATATTTCATATTCAGTTCGCATTTTGTGTCCCAGTTGGTTCGTTCCATGTACCCCCTTCCTATATCCCCCGATGATATGTCCCCTGGTTGTTCCTCCCTCGAGGCGTGTCCCTTGCCTTCCCCCCATCCCTGGGAGGCATGTCTGTCATCTCGGGACCCAGCCTAGCTTCTAGAAAGTCCTAGGCTGGGCGTCGAGTGATTGGCTGTGTCTCCCAGAAATCCCTCCCCTCTCCTGAGAATTGGTTCCCAGAAGTGTCTTTCATTCCTTAAGCCATCCCCTGAATCTGCCCCATTGGTCCTTCCTCACCTCCTGTCCCTTTCTCCACCCCCCCTTTATAAGAGTGTGTTTTAGTGCTCTTCGGGGCTCTGCAGAGGCAGATTAGGCAGGGTGAGGGGAGGGCTCAGCTAGGGTCCCCAATAAACTTGCTCGGCAATCCCCTCTCGGAGTCCTCCCTTCCTTCTCGCCGTTGTCGCATGCCTGCTGGTGTGCTTAGCACAGGAGTGGATCCAAAGGAGCGAGGAAAAGAAGCCCACGGGATTGGCGGGGTCTGTCCTCAGACTAAGCCGTACCCGTCCCGGTGTCGGTGGGGACAGGGAGCCGGGTCACCGGAGGGACAGCTCCGGGTGTGAACACACCCGCGTCAGTCATCTCTCTGGGAATCCCATCCCCAGGGACAGCCAGGAGCAGGTGCTTTGTTTAGGGAGGAATAGAGGATTCTGGCAAATGTTGAGGGATCATTTTGTGACTCTACCTTCCTAGCAACCTGCGCTAAGGGACTTCCTGAGCTGAAGGTTACTTCCTCAACTTTGTATTTCTCAGGTCCTTATGGACTTCTTTTTACCCTTAATTTGTCTAATATCTTTTGGCACCAGCATTTATTTTTAGTCCCTGCTGCGTCCCGTGACGTGTGCCACAGAACAATTATGTGGTGTGTGAAATACGCGCATGTTTTCCTCTGCTTCAGTGTTTCTGCATGGCATGTGTATTTGATACCCTCCATTTCCTGTGATATGAGAATGAATGAATCATCATTCACCTTGCCTTTCTCCCCCAGTTTCACTATGCTGAGAAAAGTAAGCCTATCAAATTTACTCCACTGAAAGAACTCTATGTTTCTGAGACCAAGTTCCACCCTAGCATGATTTTTTTTTAGGATTTACATGAGAGAAGAGTATGAGAAACCTGGGCAGCTGCCAAAGTGACGGCTGACAGGTTTTATTTCTATCCCTTTGCTCACGCCAGTGTGTGGTCGCTGCATCTGACCAAGTCCTGTGCTTCAGTAGCTGTCAGCCTGCTAGGTGCAGCTGTTTTACATATCTGCTCACATTTGTAAATGCCTGGCTGTATCTTCTGAAACTCTCTGATAAATGCTCGCATGAGTTAGGTCATCAGCAAAGACAACTTTATCTGCTCTACAAGTGACTCCCACGTTCACCACTGCAGAAACCCTCGTGCACCAAGTCCTGTGGTTGCTGCTGGTAAGATCTGAGCACTGGGCTTGCCCGAGGCAAAGCACCCTTGGCATCTGCTGGCCCTTTCTCTGGGCTCCAGTGTAAGCAATAACTGGGCTTTTACGTCAGTGCTGACCTCCCAAGTTAACTTCAGAAAACATTATCTGGCAAATCTGATGTGCCACGTTTCAAAGAAAAGAGTTTTCCCCGCTCAATCTAGGTCTGATTTCTTTACAGATAAAGGACAAACCCCTTTGGGAAACAATCACTTCTTGGAAGCAAGATTAAGAGACATAAACTTTCCTCCTTATAAGTAGACTGAACTATCAGCAAAATCTTTTCTGTTAGGAACACCTCTAGCCCTGCAGGGTCAGGCCAGTGCTCTGTAACTCATCTTGCAAAACTAAAATACAATTTTTTCATGATCAGAGCTGGGTAAGGATCAGAAAACTGGCCTGACACATTTCATTTATACTGACAAAAGTTTTTATTCAAGAAATACTTCCCCTGCACAGACAGAGTGAGGTTTCAAGATAATACGCATTATAAATGATTTGCAATGAAGCTGAATTAATGTCTTCTCTGAGAATCCCCCCAGTGCCTGCCTCAGGACTGTGTCTGTAACCTCTTAACAGCATAGAAAAGTAATTGTTTGGTTGCCCAATGGAAACACCAGTCTGAATTCCCATGTGCACTATATTTGGGGTCCCTGTCCCTCATCTCCTTCTCTAAACACTGCCTGGGATGTGGCACAGTGATAAAATGAGCATAAACAACCCTGGGATTAAGAAGTGATTTGAGACCTGCAGCTGATCTCAGACTGGATATGGTTAGGAAATTGGATTAGGAAATTACTTTACCTGGAACTGGACATTAATTGTGGTGTCTTGTGCTGGAAAGAGGATTCATGCGGAGATGGCAAAATGAAATTGGGATTCTGGGAAAACTATAAATTGAGGTCAGTTTAATTTGGATTTTTGAGCCAGAGCGATCTGAGCATAACTCACATTCCTCTCTTCAATGCCTTTTGCTTTCTGGCATCCTGGCCTTGCAGTTTTGGGCCCTGCAGCTGAGGAGATGCTCTGATGTCTTCCCAAGCATGGTGTGGGGCAGGTAGATGCTCACTGGCAGAGCAGGGCAGGGTGGATGCTCACCCCCTGGAATCAAATGCCATCTGTTCCTGCCATGCAGGGACCATTGCTGTGCTGGTCTGTTCTCAGCTTGATATCCAGCAGGAGCTTGGTTAAGGTTATTTTCTTTCAGCCCTGCTCCACCTGCCAGCCAGGGGATAATGCAGCTGATCCCAGCCCCGGGCAGCCCCTAATGACACCAAGGCTCAAGAAAAGTTATTCCACTTCTGGTGAGCCTTTGCTCCCCTTGCAGTATTTTGATAAGGGGGTGACCACGTGGGCTAGGAATAAAACCACTGGGTCTGTAGGCCCCGGGTGGCTGTGCACCCTGCCTATTATTGCCACCATCTGAGGCTGGTGGCCGGATTTTTATAAACTTGGGTCCAAATTTCCTGGGATCCAGCAGCCAGGATGAAGCCAGTTTGCTGGTTTGGGGTTTTTTTTTTTTGTGTGTATGCGTGTAATGGCCATCAACAGGGGTGACATCGGTGTCCTGTGTCATTAGGAGGATCCCCCACTGGCGGTACCCAGCCGTACTGGAGACGCACGGACTGATTTAACCCGCTCTAATCCAGGGCGTAGTAGCAGTCAGATTTTTCCGAGGAGAGATACCCCACAACAGCTCTTCCTCTCTCCGCTCCCCCCTTCCCCTACAAGCCCTGAAGCCATCCATAGGGGCAGCTCGGGCTGCGGGAGAGGGAGCAGCCGTGTCCGGAGGAGGCATCGGACTGCACTGCATCGCATTGCATTGCACTGCGCATCCTCCCTCCTTCCCTCCCCACCGCCTACTGCTGCAGCCTTCCTCCCTCCATCCCTCCATCCTCCCCCCCGTCCCACCCCACATCGCTCCCCCTGCCTCTCTCACTCCTGCATCCGTCCCTCCTGCATCTCTCCCTCCTGCATCCCTCTGCCTGCATCCCTCCCTCCACCCCTCCCTCCTTTCCTCCCTCTGCCTGCGCAGAGCCGCGGACATGGCGCTCAGCAATTTCCTCTTCGCTCAGTGCATCTGCTATTTCCTGGCCTTTCTCTTCAGCTTCATCGTGGTGGTGCCACTCTCCGAGAATGGCAACGACTTCCACGGCCGGTGCCTGCTCTTCACCGAGGGCATGTGGCTCAACGCCAACCTGACAGTAGAGCGGCAGCGCTTCACAGTGCAGGAGTGGGGGCCCGAGGCCGCCTGCCGCTTTAGCATCTTCACCGGGCTCCTCTCCCTGCTGCTGGCCACAGTGCAGGCCTGGAGGACCCTCTTCTTCCTCTGCAAAGGGCACGAGGAGTAAGTATCCCCGGGGATAAGCCCATCCCTCCCACAGGCTGGGTCACGTGGGAACAGTCTGGGGGTGAAGCACTGGGCCATGCCCCATCCAGGTCATCCTGCTCCCCAGACGGGTTTGGGGAGAGGTGGTGTATTGCCCGTCTCTGTCTGCACACATACCATGCACTCCCCCGGCGGTGTCCAGGGCCCTCTCCGGAGGATGCTCCCATGCAGAGGTTTGGGGTGGGGGGTCAGATCCACGGGCAGGCACCCACTGCCCTTTGGCGGCCTTCGTGCAGCATGTGGCCACTCGGAGTGGGCGTGAAAGGATTTGGGGGCTATGGGGTGATGCTGGAGGCTGGCGCTCACAGGTGCCTCTTGACCATGGTCCCACTACACATCTGTGCCAAGGAAGGCCGTCCCCCGGTGTGCCCTGGGCATGTGAAAAACCCTGAAACAACATGGTTATGCGTGGGGGACCAGAAGGGAGGAGTTGGTGACTGCCCTCTATTTCTCGTGCTGCTTTTGTTGTGTACGTGGCAGCTATTGCAGACAACAGCTATTGCTTGGTTACGGCACGAGAGCAACGCTGAGCTCTCCCTGCAGCAGCTCGGGGAGGCACTGACAGCTGGTTCCCGTGCTCACACAAACCAAGGGGCATCTGACCCCAGCAGGTGTAGTGAGAGGCTTGGGGGGCCAGGCAGCAGCTGTGTTGTTCTGTGCTTGCCTCTCTGGTGGCCTGAGAAGGCAGAGACCCAGTCTCTGGGTGCTACAGGGCCGGGGCTGGACAATGCACTGGTGCCTGTCTAAACTAGGAAAATATTTTTCTCGTGGTTTAGGAACCATGCTGAGGGTAAATCACTCCTGTCCAGGTCTATTTGGACTAGAGGTTTCTTGAGTAAAGGGCTGTTACATCAGGGCTTGGTAATCCTGGAGACTGGGTAGCAGTGTTGTCTCTCTGGCTCATTCCAACCACTCTCAAGCTGCCTAACACTCAAACATGCTGTAGTAAGTATAGACCAGAAACTTATTCCATATTAAAGCTTACTGTACACTAAATGCAACCACATACTTCTTCATATCTTTAAATTCAGCTTCCTCAGGTGATCCAATATCTTAGAGGGTTAACTGAATCTTGAAGCTTTGCAGTTCAGAGCTAGCTAATTTTTAGATGAAACCAGCAATAAAAACCCTGTAATGGTGACATTTGGATTAGATGTTTGGCCTACTTCCAAAAGTGACTATTGACTTCAAAACTGTTGGGCAGGCCCCTGAAGAGTGTCCCTTTAGGAGCTGCTTTCAGGCTCCTTTGGGAGTTGTATAACACTGTTCATAGTTGCTCCAGGCAAGAAAGGCAGAAGGCTGTGGGGTGATGGGGAGCAAAGATGGAGCAAGTTGGGATGATGAGATAACCACAGAAGATCACAGAAGGGTAAAACGTGGCAAGATGCTTGGGAACATCAGTTTCTGGTAAGAAGGAAGGTCTGTCCTGTACCACATCAGCCACTGTATGAAAAGTAGGCAGGGCACACGCTGTCTTGATTTTAGACACCATTTTTTAACACTTCAAATGGGTGCAAAAACTTTTTTGTTTGGACGGAGAGATAAATGTGAGCTCCTCACAACAAATGATTATTGTCTGTTCTGATTAGAGGTAGTTGAGGAAGAACCAGAATGTCATAACTGATGATCCTATTGAGGAGGATCACTGCTACTGCACCAGCTCCAGGGTGAGCCAGCTGAGGCAGTCAGGGTTAGCTAGCACCCTTTGCATCTTTCATGGCAATGGCTTTGAATGATTGCTGACAGATAGTTATGACTGCTAAAAACCCTTCTTAAAAGGGTCTCGGTACCGTTTGCTCAGGGGCCTGGGGCTCTTGAGCTCAGCAGAAGGGTGGAGGTATAACTCAGATACTTCATTGCTAGGATTGCAAAGCAACTTTAAGTGTAAACATTGATTGTTAAAGGGCATTCACTCAATCTGCAATGCATAGTTTGAAGTTCTAATATAAGGAGGAAAAATCAGGTGAGCTAGAGAGCCAAATAAGTGGTTTTCTATCAGGATGCCTTGGCCTGAGGAATGGCCAGCACTGGGTGATGGTTACTCTCACCAGAAGCAAATCAGGTGCAAGGCTGAGCCCTGCTTTGTCAGTGGAAGGTCAGATCCTGGACCATGAAACCTCTTTTGCTGCAGGGTAGGAAACAGAGGGAGGACTAGAGATCCTGGGCTGGTGACAACTGACTGAATAGTCCTGGCAACTGCTCCTTTTCTAGAACTGTCACTAATTCTGGCGCCAAGTCTGTTTTATTCTGTGAAGAGCTCAAGTCTTTTCTGCCTCTCAGGCCAGCATACCACGCTAAGGTGCACACAGAGGATATAATGTGACTTTAGTAACACCTGGGATGAAATCCAGGCTAGGTGTGAAGTCAGGGCAGAGAACATGCAAACACCTGGTATGCCCATAGCAGCTCTCTCTGTATGGGTGACCCCAGCACACAGCAGAGATGGGCTGGTCTACGTCACCAAGCCCAGCTAAACCAGAGAAGGATTCAGCTTATTGTTCACCCAGAAGTCAGGTGTCCTGGCTTCCAGCATCCACTAGAGTCTGTAGGGGCACTTCTGGAAGGTGGTTTATTTCACTTCTTTTCTATCAGTCTTGGGGTGGGACAGCTGTCACTTTGGAGAGAGCCTAGACAGCCCCTCTAAAGCCACATCAACCCAAGAGCAACCATCCTAACTCTGCTGATAATTGCTTCCTCATCTCATTTTAAGGAAGTCCTCCTGAGGTCACAAATGTATCATGTATAACCTGTAGAAATTAGGATTGTCCAGCCCAGAACCTTCCAGGACTCAAACACTCACTTAAAAAGCCTCTTTAATGAGCAGCCAGGGAAAAGAAGTGACTGAGGGTATTTTTTTGTTCTCTGGGGTGAGTAGATTCCTTCTATCACCAGCATAATGAGTGGCACTTGTGAGAAATTTGTCATATTCATCTTTACCACATACTCTGAATAGGATGACCTGCCTCCTGGAGCTGCCAGTTTTTCTCCAACCTGGAGCAGATGTCCAGTTTTTAGATAATATGACATTCCAAGGTGTCCTATTCTAAACAGCCACTTAGAGCAGTTTCAAGTAGAGAAAGGCTTTGCTGGATGACTGGGATTAGAAACTTTTCACAGTTAGAATTCAGGTGAGGAGTTAAACAGTGAGGCTGGAAAATGAGTGAATGATTTCATTGCCTTATGCGAAATCTGTAAGCATCCCACCGCATCCCACTCCAAACACAGCACGTGCTGAGGGCAGGCCCTGGCTGGGCAGACTTAATGGGGCGGGGGTAAATTGATATTCAGCTGGCAGACATAACATACTGACACCAAAGCCAGAGACATCCCAGGAGAAGCTGGCCTGCTCTGCAAATTGCCCATAAAACTGAGATTCGTGTCCTATGATGGCAGCACCTTGTGTTACATTGCTTAAAATGATTATAGCTATCAGTACTGTGTTTTTATTTTTAGTTTCCCTCTCCTAAGCAATTTTTGTCCCAATTATCACTTAAGTCACAAAATAATTTTAGCTCCAGTTACTACATAATTTGAGCTAATGACATTTATTTTAACAATGGTGATTTTCATCATTACAGCTAATGAAAGCCACACTGTGTATGAACAATCACCACTTAGTATATAAAGCCACATCCTCATTATGGTTAAAAAAGAAATCAAAATCAAAAGCATTGGCAAACGAAAGTAATGTGACTCAAAATCAAGTCCATAGTGTTTCAATGTATTAGGTGTTCTTAATTAAAGAAGATGTGTTTCAAATGGCAGCTGATATCTTCGTGCCCACTCTGTGCTGCTTACAGAGACTGCTGATGTTGTGTTTCAGCTGTTTATGAGTTACATTTTTCTTCCCTTTTATTACAGCTCTTTCTTTTACGCCTTCCTGAATCTGCTGATCAGCGCCTTTGTGGTGTTCATCACATTTATTGCCAGCACTATAGTGAGTGTAGGATTTAACATGTGGTGTGATGCAATTACCGAAAAAGGAAGCATGCCAAATAGGTTAGTATTGAAGAATACATTTTCTTCCTTTTATTTTTTTTCATATAGGCACAACTGAACTGTGGTGTTACCAAGTGTAGTTATTACACGCAAGGTGAGCAAGGGGGAGAAGGCGTCTGTAATATGAAAATCCAGAGGTTTTTTCATGTGGAACGAAAAATGCAAATCAAGGTGGTTTTTTGTTTATTTAGAAGCCCACAAAGAAAAGCGCGTTTCCATTGCGTTTCATGGTCTCTTTGAATCATGATCATACAAAAAAATCAATCCATTTTGTTAAAATTTTTTATTTCCAAAGGAATGCTAGATTTGGTGTTTTTCTAAGAATGGGGGGAGTGTGGCCTTGTGAGCAGGGCAGGGGGCTGGGGGTCAGGGCTCTTGGCTTCCAGTCCTGGTTCTGCCCCAACCCACTGTGTGACACCAGACCAGTCACTAATCCTGCCTGTGCCACAGCGCATCATCAGACAAAAAGTTTGGGATAGAGATCCTGGCCTTGTAGTGGTGCTATGGATGCCCTGAGAGCTGCAGAACGGAAAGCACTTTGTAAGTGCAAAGTACAGATGGCTGATTCTTTCTTACAGTCACAAAATGTACAGCTCCTAAAATGGTCCACTGTATCCCACAGTGCTTATGCTCCTTATAGGAAACGTGATAAGTTGAGGAAGATTTGCTCCTATCAAACAAATAATGATGAAGAGAGAGGAAAAGGTGACATTTTATGTCATATGATATTGGATAAATGTACTACTTAAAGCATACATTTATGTTGCACATTGTCATATGTTGTAAAATGCCATAGTGAATGTTCTGTTTAGGGCTGCAACGATTACTCGAATTATTCGAATATTCGGTTAAAAATTCAATTACAAAGGCCATCTAATCGAATATTCGAGTAAGAACCCAAGATGACCGACAGCACTGAAAAGGAGAGAAGAGGCTGCAGAAATCAACCAAGAGATAGAATGACAACCTCAAAATCCTGGGATTTTTTTCACACCAGTAATGGTCCAAGTTATTTGTAAAATCTGTAGGCAGCCTCTATCTTACCATCAGAGTATCATCTCCTTGCTGGAGCATCCGAAACAAAAACACAATTCCTTCTTCTGAGGCTTTTCCTGATGAAGTCAAAAGGTAACAGAGGATCATACACTTTGTTTCATTGAGGGGTGAAACAACCAACCTGGGGTGATGCCAGGGGCAAATCTGTGGGAGGCGAGGGGGTAGTGGGAAAGAGGGGTTTAAGGACGCTGTGTTCATAATAACTATTACAATTCCACTCATGGAAGATCTGTCTATCTGTCTAAGCTATCACTTACGTAACTGTCCACCTTTTTTAAAGAAAGTAATTACATGCCCTTTTTAGCTTAGTTCTAGAGAAGGCTGGCAAGCAACCTGGTTATTGCAGTAACTTAAATATCCTTTGATAGAATGTGCCACTGTGACTGTTCAAAATATGTTTAATATATTGTTTCATGTTATATTTGGTTTACCTGGAGTCTCTTAAACAATTGTCTTATTTTGTTTTCCCTTCCAAATGCCTTTCTGGGTAGCTGTGAAGAATTGCAGGATATAGATCTTGAGCTGAACTTGGAAAACTCTGCTTTCTATGACCAGTTTGCTATTGCACAGGTAGGTCAGACTAAGTCATGGTTCTATTCCAGTTCATTTACCATTTGCTTATTGACTGGGATTGCTGGAGCTGAACTACTATTCCTCAGAAATCAATGGGAATGTTTCCACTGACTTCAGTAAGTGCTGAATCAGAATGATAGTGATGGGCACATTTGCATTTTAAATTCAAAATATACAGTTTTGAACACAGACATGTCAAAGCCTCACCCTGATCTTGTTAATCACGACAGAAAACTCACTGCTTATCCAAAGGATGACGTCTGCAAAAGTTGCAGGACTCTGGTGTCCTGGATCTCTTCATTACTGTTCAAAATACTTTCTGACCTGCACCCATCACTGGGTTCCTAGTTTTGCCTTCCTTGAGTTCAACTGAGATCACTTGAGCCGTATAAATATCAGACCACTGGAAATAACCAGAGATTAATTAATTTAGATAGGGCTGTTTTCTGATGAATCCATGAGAATTAGATCTCTAAGGCTGTCAGACCTTTCTATTGAATATTCTAGATCTAAGTCAATGATCAGAGTCAGTGAACACTGGGATGTGAGCACATACTACTTTTGCAGGGACAATAGTCCCATCCCTGCAGGGCTGCACCCTTACAAAGGCTTATGTAGTCCCACACAGAGGCATTAGCCTGCCTGGAGCATTCCTTAAAGGTAACTGTGCCTCTTGGGCAGGAGCCATTTTTGTGTCTTTGTTGCCAGCACAGGCATCTATATGCCCAGCTCAGGCATATCTGCGTTTAGGACAGAAATATGCCATAAAAGTGACTCCTTTATATGAGGAACCCAGGACCTCCCTGGGTTTAACTTGGCGTGACTCCATGGGTTTTGGTCCAGCTGAGGTTTTGATAATCACCTGGACAGCTGACTTTGTTTCTACAATACTGCACTGACCTCTTTATGATTTCTTTCTTTCTCTAGTTTGGTCTCTGGGCTGCCTGGCTGACTTGGCTGGCAATTACCATTCTGGCTTTCCTGAAGGTTTATCACAACTACAGACAGGAGGACCTGCTAGATAGCCTGATCCATGAGAAGGAGCTGTTGCTAGGAAGATCCCCTTCACGATCCTCTTTGCAAGATGACAAAAGTGGCATGATCTAAAGTGTAAGAAAACTTCCAGGGCGGGATCTAGATTTTATTATTCAGTAGTTTGAGCTGAAGTTGAGTCAGGGTCCTGAGTGTGTGAGATCTTTTCTTTTCCTGAAATGAAATGTACTTGTGAATCACTTACTTCCCCCGTGAGAGATTGTTGGCAGAAATACTTTTATTAGGATAAAGAGAATGAACTTCCCTATGTGCCTTTAGCACAGCTAACTTTCTGTCGGGTGCAGGCATGATCTGTAACCTGCCCTTGCCAGCAGAGCTCCCACGTGCCATTGCTGGCTTTTGGGAAAGGGGCTATTTTTGAAGGCTGAGCTGGCAAGAGCAGGCTACAGTGTCCAGGCTATTTCTTCAAACTATTCTTCAACGGTAGTTGTAACTGGAGCTGCATTCAGTCCCTCCTCTCTTCCTCTCATCCCTTTTGCCTGTGGAGCTGCCCCCTTTCTCTCTTTATCCTGGGAAGTTGCAGCTCTGCTTTGGGTGCAGGCTCTCGCTGTCTCTGCTTTTGCTGTCTATGGACGCAGTGCTGACAAACTTTGCTCCTGCTCTGGTTTTATTTAGAACATAGAGATCTGTGTTCCAGACTTGCTGTTTAATATTGGACAGTGTTAATGAATTCCAAGAAACCTGTATATTGTTATAGCATCTGTCAGAAACTGTGTATAAAATGGAAGGATGATGGAGAACTTCTGTGCTTTTGTTTCTTCCTAGATTTTGGCATGACCAGCATTTATTATGAATCCTGAAGTGAAGTGTAGCTAGCAGTTGCTGAAGCTTGCATACTAAGAAATTAAGCTGAATAGATAGTATTAATGCTTGTGCATTTATAAATGTAACTTGGTCCCTAACATTGTATACTATTCTGTTTTGAGTATTAGAATTTATTTGTGATATTTATTTCATAACAGGTATGCAAAATTACTGTAAAAATTTGCATTGTAGGTTTCTATATGTAAACATAGAGAGGAGTTCAAACAGCTGAGTTATTTAATAGGTAGTTCAGTGCTGAATGGGTCCATTCTCCCCACTCATGGGCAGCAGTTCCAGGGCAGATGGATTTTGCTGTGAAAAGGAAGAAGAATTGCTATTTACACAAAGCTCACTGGTGACTGTGTTGTTGCTTTCAGTGTTGCTTGGCCAGTGCTTCAACAAATCAGGTGAATTTTGAGATCAGAGGTAGATCTGATAATTAAGAAGAGTCACTCAGAGGAGTGTGTGATTTGCAAGGCAGAGAAGTTGTACTAGAATTAAGCATGTATCACCAGGTACACATTACACTGAAGACCCCAAATCAGCCGAAAACTTAAGCAAACAACTAAGTTTGGACTGAAGAAGATTTCTTTGGGAGTACACTGACACTGCCTGTGGTACCTGTGTTTGAGTTAAAGCTGAATTTATTGCAACAGAAGTGCAAACCACACACGATTATATGACCTGGTATATCAGAATGAGTGCAGAGAAGACAGCAAGTTTCTACCATGTCAGAGCTCAAGCCTGGGGTTAGCACAACCATGCAGATTTCCTGTTGTCTTCTGGGGACTCTCTGATGCCTAGTTAAGTACCAGCTTAAGCATTTCATTGAAACAGAATTTGCTGTCATGACAAATCCCTCAATTATTAAGCATTTTAGGGCATAAAATCTGACATTGTATTTAACTGCCAAAAGGTTCTTATAGGTTTCGAGAAAAAGCCCTCCATGGGCCCTAAGCAGTGAGCCAACCCTGTGAACATTGCTTATAACCCCAGCTGGCCACAGCTCTCTGGAGAGAGGTCTTGCTCTTCAGCATGACTTCTGCCCACAAGACAGTGCAATTCCTTTGAAAGCTTTGCAGCGGTGGCTTTTTTGTAATTGGGAGCTGACATCAGATGAGGACTCCTGGATAGGGAATCAGAGATCAAGTTAACGAATACCAGTTTGAAATTCAGATATCAGGACTGTCGGAGTGCCTTTTTTTAATTAATTTGATTAATAGTGTGGATATTAATGAAAATCTCTTCACTGAAAGGGCTGTCAAGCACTGGAACAGGCTGCCCAGAGTAAGTGGTGGAGTCACCATCCCTGGATGTATTTAAAAGAAGTGTAGATGTGGCACTGAGCGACATGGTGTAGGGGTGGCCTTGGCAGTGCCAGGTTAATGGTTTGACTGGATGATCCTGGAGGTCTTTTTCAACCTAAATTACTCTGTCTGTAGAAGGAGATACACTCTTGCAAGTACCTGAGCCCATTGCCAGGGAATGACCTTCTTCGTGCCCTGAAGAGCTTGGGTCCTGCAAATTAGCCCGTTTCCTATGTTTCCCCAGTTTCTCCAGCTGTAAAAGGCAGTCTCACTTTGACTCAGCAGTGATGTCTCTTCCCACAAATTACTTCAGTGCATGCCTCACTCCTTGTGTGGAACCACGCTGCTGCTTTGTATAATATATTTTATGTATATGCCAAATCAGGCTTAGGCTGAAGTAACATGTGGGTTGGGACCACTGTTCCTGGTGTTGCCAGAAGGTTTGAAGAACCACGAGGCAGAAGATAACAAGTGTCTTCTTGTGATTCTTGCTCTGAGGTACCAGGGTTCAAGCCTTGTCCCTGGTTCTGAAAGAGAGGATGCTGCTTATGGACAAGTTGTCTGGAGCTCATGCTCTCTTCTACCTCTCCTATCTCAAGGTCTTTTTCCTCCTTTCCACTTCCATGAGAAGCAGCCAGCATGGGTCCTGGGGTTGGAGTTGCCATGCAAAATGAAAAGAGGCTGAGGCTCTTCTATGAGTCTCATGTGACTCTCAGTCTGTTTTTCACAGCTTCCCCGCCTTGACAAGGTGGGGTGAGGCTGGTACCCACTTGCAAGCATCAGTGATGCTTAAAAGCAAAGGTGTTTTCAGTGGAAGCCCCTGTGTGAGTCAGAAGGAAAAGCATGTAGAGAGAAGCTCTCTGGCTGACCCAAGGAGAGGAAGGGTATCCCGCAACTCCCAGTTATTGGACGCACTGGGAGTTTTTTATTTGCACTAAGTTTTCTGCAACTTCTTCTCCTAAAGCTTGGACACTCAGGCCAACCTGGTGATGCCAGGCTGAAAATGTGTTATAATTGTGGTATAATTTATGCACATATACGTGCATAAGTACCTATGATCTCTCTCACGCACTTCTCTCTTTTGTACATTTCTGACGTCTGGTTTTAGTCATCCATTGCCAGCCAGCACATCGTGGGGCTGAGTCAAATGTTGCATTTCTGTGACATTTCAATAACTTTAATTTGCCACATCCAAAGGCAGGCCTCTGGGAACACTCTAGCAAGAGCTGTATTCAAAGAACTCGAACACTGTGTGATACTTATACTTGTATTTATTTATTCTCACATGGTGGAAGGGGAAAAAGCTTAGTGGCCTTTCCAAGGCCCTGGGCTATTGCCACACCATTATTCTGTTGTAACAAATATATTCTCTGGCTACCATCTGTGGTTAAATTCCCCACCAATTCCCTGCTGGCAGTCCTCATTGGGTTGGAAGAGTCTAAGCTAGCAAGTGTCATCTGAGCCTATAGATCAATGCTGTTTATTACTATTTTTTATAATGGAGGAACAATTGCAGCCGTCTTTTGGAACAGAACTTCCTCATGAGTGCATTAATGCTTAAAACATCTTATCCCAGTAACTCATGAGGCATCTTTCAGCTGGGAAATTTCAATAAGAATCACAAAAATAAGATTATGATGATTTACTGTAAAAACGAAGGACACATTTGTGCTATAGCAGCGATTCTATGATCTCTTAAAAAAGGGTTTTTTATAATAACCAGTGATGGATGATTGAGTGTACAGAACTTGTCATGAAAGCCTTCTGTGTGTACAATGTACACAGGTAAGTGCCAGAAATAGTTCCACTGCTCCTCTGTGATGTGGATATAGGCTCTTCTCTTAACAGGCAACTTAGGCTGGAGTAGTTGTTAGGATGCCTTAAATTTCTACACTTTCTCTTACTTACTTAGCATTAGAACTCGTGCAATGACAATGGTTATGATACCCAGAGGTGGATTTGATGTGAGCAGTGCAGGAAAGCACTGGCCAGTGCACAGCCTCCCAAAGGCTGAGATGAGTTTCTAATGCAGTTTTGCAGGTGTTTTAATTCCTCCCCTATATCTGAGTAATGTCCTGCTGCTAGCTTAAATTAGTCCAGTTAGGAAGAGAGTCGGATTTCCCTTCAAGGGCTTCCGTCCCCAGCATGGAACACTGTTGATTTAAGCTATGTAGTGTTCAGGATGAAAGCAGAGTTGCAAGAGGAGCTCACACTTTACAGTCATGTTGCACACAAACCTNTGTTGCACACAAACCTGGTATTGGGTGTTTGTGGATTTTGTCATCTCCCTTCTCCAAAGCCTTCCCAAACATATTGCATGTAAAATCACTTTTACCCTTTAAATTACAACTTTAACGGAAATCCAGACTGTAATTTATTCTGGGAGGACTGACAATATTTTGTGAAAAACCAATCTGGATTATGAGAAAACTTTTGTTTTTTCTTCTATATCAATGCCCCAAGTATCCTTGAGCAAATGAGAATCCTGGCTGTGTCCAGATCCTAAATTTGTGCCTCAGACCATTTCCTTTGCTGATGGAAATATCCCATTTTTATCTCTTGGAATGTTTGCTTTGGAGACCACAAATGTCCTTTCCTTCTGGTTAGGCAGTCTGGGAGGAGAGGAAGGTTTTACCAGCAGTGACAAAATGCTCATCAATCTTCAGAAGCACAGAAACTGTTTTAGAACTATTTCTGTTCATGGCACTAGTGCCTTGAAGTACATATTTCTATCTTTATCCTCCGTAAGAAGGAGGCAAACTATCATGTGTTGTATTTTAGTACTCACAGAAACGCACCTAATTTTTTTTTTAATGACAAAATTCAACTTAGTGAATTATGAAGTTTAAGCACTGCACAGAAGACAGCACTTTGATGCTCTCCTGGTATAGAAGGAAACTTCACTCTCTCAGAAAAATTAACAATTAATTTTAACAGAAGTTAATTTGTTTCTGAGAGGCTAGATTAGAATTTACTTAAGGTATAACAAGTACTGCTTATTTCAGTGCAGGCACTTAATGAATAGCGTCTTTCCAGTCTCTTGTTGGGAAGAGTATTAACATAGCCATAGTTTCTCTTTAGGTTTTTTTTGTCCATACCAAAGAGTGTAATTGAACTGCTATTGCAAACATAGATTAATGTGAATGTATTCACTTGAGTGCTTAAAGTTCTCTACCTCTCAAAGCTA